>BMAO01029241.1:0-120756 GCA_019973975.1 Trichonephila clavata
AATTTTGTAAAACTTCAAATAACGATATCAACATATGCATTTATCTATAACTAAATAGATTAGTGATAGAATGCATTATAGTTAATTTAAATGTAGTTGTACCGAATAATGTAACCCAACTATTCCATAATTAAGATCTTAACGAATAAAATAGAATTGAAGGTAATGATTTTAAAAAAAAGCACTTTCACTTCTACTACGCCAGAACTAATCATTTGACTCCATCTTCATAAACGCAACCTTAAACCAGAACCATAAATTTAATGTACTCGATAACGGCTTCTTTTTTATTTTTATAGACTGCAAAAGAGAATTAATCCAAAGACATCAGAGAGACTGTCCAAGCGTGGATAATGTAAACTGGATAGGTCATTCTCATTGCTCAAGCATGCATAGTATTCGAAACATAATGGCTATCGTGAATAAGCCGTGACAGACGTCTGTAACTAATGGAATGAGAATGGCCAAACAACCTTTGCCCATGCGATGAAGACGAATTAAATCGCTTTCCTTTTCAGACGGTCAAGAAAAATGAAAATTACTATTGAGGCTTTTCATTTAGGCACGTTTGGTAATTTTTTTTATTTTTGCATAAATATGTAGGAAGCGATGCTTGAACTTGGCTTTATTTGGAGTAGAGTGGACGGGATAAATGTAGTCATCAGTGCGGAGAAGAACGTGCGAATGGTTTTTTTTCTTTGATTGAAGTGGACTTCTTTCAAGAGGACGGAATGTAAATTCTTGTTTTGAAGATGTTTTTTTTTCTTTTCTTGTCTCGGGGCGTACAATGGTTGTGGTACAATAACAAGGTTTCGAAGCTGTGTCATTCCGAGATTTATATCAGTAAATTCAATTATTGCTGTTGATGTTGTTTGTATTTTTATGTCACTGAAATATTTCTACAATACTTTTAAAATTACAGCGTGTGTAAATTATTTATCCCTTCATCTATAAATTCGAGAGTGATTTTCGAAATGTGAGATAACTACTGGAGACTCATTTCATGATTAGTTTATGAAGATGATATTTCAGTATTTCACACTCCTAACTTTCCCACCACATCTCATGAAGATTTTGAGGCTCAATTCCATTTAATATGCAATCATCATCGTGGGTGGTGTGGTTACCCTGCTTGATAAATTTCTCTGTCGGAATCAGGACTCCAATTTAAAACTTAAACTAACCATAATATAGTACAAAGCTTACGACTATAAGAACTGTGCTTTCATGACTTCATTTCCTTAAAGATTATTTTTTAACAGATTATAAGACAAATTTAAAATTAAAGTTGAAAATCCGGTAAAAGTTTTTCTTAGATTTTAGGTTAATTTTCAAGAATTTGTGATGTGTGATTGATCTTCTCAAAAATTTAGAAGATGTGAAAGAGGTTTCATCAACGAGGTTAATTTAAACATAACGAATTTACTTCAATCAAAACAATGATACATAATTAGCATTATACATTTGTGCTTTGTATAAGTATTATTACACTGGCTATATCTTAAACATCTGCTCTAAAAAGTCTGTTACCCACTTCAAGGTTTTAACGGAATCCTTTACATTCAGCCCCAGATTTATACACAAAAGTGTTCCAGCTTTTATCTTAGATCTATAAAAGAAAAATAAATTGAACTAATTTTTAATGTATATCTCCTTTATATATATATATATATAATTCTTACAAAAATTATATTTCTTTCGCTTTAAAGAACAAATTTTGTAATTTGATTTTAACGAAAACAGACAAATCATTCAAATGTCTTACACACTGCTTTTCAAATATATGTGATGAATATTTTTTTCTGAAGATATTCAACTCAAAATTTTTCTAAGTAATATTTGTTGATAACGGCTAAATTCTGGACCATTTTTATTCGAAATTTTAGAAATAGCAAATACCTCGGTGTGTAAAGTATTAAAATTATAAAGACCGAAAATTTTGTAATTATGACATTGTCTTCTACTTGGTTGTGATTAACAACCAATAAAAAAAATTGATGTACACAACTTAAAGATGAAATGGTTTTTCCTAATCCAACATCGCGCAAAAGTACTCCAAAGCGAGGCAAATTATAACATAAGAGCTCCAAGGCGTAAGACTACAACAAAACTTTAAAAAAAAATAATCCAAAGCATAAAAACCAGCTTTATTAAAATTTTAGCTTCGAGCCCGAAACACATCCGTGTAGCAGGCAGCTGTCAAAAAAAAAAAAAAAAAAAAAAAAAATTTAGCCTTTGGTAGGGGATATAATCATCCCGACAACTGTGTGTAGGATTTACATTTCTCTTACAGTGCCAATCACAACTTCAGAATCATTGATGGTGGTTGACGATGTGTCACGCACGTGTTCGATTGGATTTAGATCCGGTGACCTTTCTAGTTAATCCAAGCACTGAATATTTTCCCTCTCCAACAGCTCTCCGACTGCAATTGTAAGATGAGAGTTGGTGAGTTGATATTGGTGAGGTAGTAGTAAAAGATCATTTTTTTTTAAATCAAAGACTTGGGATAAGTTAATGCGCTTCAAATGGCAACACTCAGTATGTAATGGTTAAAGTAATATATAAACCTGGTAATTATTAATAATAATCTATAAATCCCATTAACCATAATATATATATATATATATATATATATATATATATATATGATTATGTAATACAATAAACAAACAAACTTTATAAAAAATATCTTAATTAGCAAATTTTCCACGCACAACATTTATCTCAAATATCTAAATTTAAGCTCTAAAATTTAAACTAGCTCAAAAACTATAATTGATCCTTACAAAACTGCAAAATAAATCCAATTAAACTAACAAATTAAATCCATGATACAAAACATGTTCGAAACTAATTTTTACACTCGCTTTAATAAAAAAACTTGTCGTTATTTTTCTTACAAACGTTATCCACATTTCACACAACTTTTATTCTGTTAACATTACTACAACAAGATACAGATCACTCTACCGTTCTACGAATTTCAAAACAAAATTAGAATCATGGAATATTTTTTAAACTTACCTCAACTTTTAATCAGTTGCAGGTAAAGTTATCGTTTAACATAGTAACAAACGATTTTTAATTTCGAACCAGTTTTATATTATAAGTAAATCATAATAATTACCCCAAATGGTTTATCAGAAAATTTAAAATTAAAATATGGCACAAAAGATGTTTTAGTGACCTGTATTTATGAAAGAAAATAGAAATTTTTATTTTTATTTATAAACGACTCTATGTTAGTTTAACATTATTTAATTTTAAATAAAGTTAAAATAGTCAGTTCAGTAACAAAGTAATGGAAACATAACGTTTTAAGCACTTTTTGAAATAATAATAATTTTTAATAATTAATTAGAAATAAGAAATTAAGATTTCCATAGCCATTTAACGAAAATAAGAGAAGATACAAGTGGGCTAAATAAATCGGATATTGTTGCGGTTATAATATTTAGCATCAAAGCGCATTTCCAGTTTGCATTATTGGATATTTCCAGTTTTAGATTCTTAGAACATTATACCGACGAACAACAACGATATGCAAATGGTCGTAATTCCGGAAATTCCATTTTGTTAACAAAGAAAAGGTATTTATAAAATAATCGATCATGTTCCTGTGAATTATCCCGCTCTTTTTCCTTCTCAATTTAATCATTTAAGATATTTTTTTTTCAAACCAATGTCCGGGTTTTTGAATTTGTTTCTAAATCAGGTGCATGCGATGAATCGGAAATTAAGGAAGGAAATTATTTTTTCACGCATTAAAAATTCTATACACGGAAAGATCATGATCCGGAAAAATCGTCTGCTGTATATCTCTGCCACAAAAATGATGAAAATAATAAAAAAATTGTTTGCTACTAACCCAGCCGTATCATATCGTTTTATATCGCAATAAGTAAATAGTTTTATTTTTTATAAATACCGTAAAACCTACATAAAACGACCACGAATTATTTTTTGTTCACAAAAATTGAATTTTATAGCATTATATACAAATAATATAAACAAATAAATATATTTCAATAATAAATCTGTATAAATATATAATTATGAATAGCTTCAAGTATATATAACAACAAATCAAACATATATATTTAAAACTGGAAATTTCATTTATCTTCTAAAAAATTCAGATTAAAAATTATAAATACAAATATATAATAGACGTTTTTCTACATTTAAATCTTGAAACACAATAGAATTCAAATTCGGCTTTTTTAAAATATCACAGCATCCAAACCACAAATATATATTGTCCTTCTTTTATTTAAACTAATTTATTAGCATTAAACAACTAAATTTCCTAACGAGAGTAAGATTGTAGCTATATTTAATCAATTAAGAAATCGAATAATAAAGGCAATAATCTCAGTTATTTTATTCATGCGTGCTATACCACACTAATAAATAGAAATGAAATTCTCAAAAGTATTGTACTTTAAAAACGAACTTGGAAAGAAGTAAATACTGTGTACTGCGAAAAGAATTATTTAATTGTAACGAAAGTTCATCTACAAATACTTTTCAAACTAGTATGCCAATGAGCTTTTGGCGACTAGTGCATTAATATAGCTGAAGCTCAAAACATCACGATTAAGCATCTGGATGGTAAGTAAAAAATAACAAATTCGTAATTCTAATTCATTCCGTTCGAATTTATTTGGTCTGGTTGCTTCTAATGCATAGTACCAATATTTCTTATACTGGTAAGTGCATAGAATGAACATGCCACGATTCGAGAGAAAGCGTTCAATAAACCAAAGGTATTAAAAATGTCATATCGAAGAACCTTTGGATTTAATCAATACCACCATTCGACGATGGTGGCAGGCAGAGGCGTAGCTACCGCCGTGTAAATGATACGAAGCCCAAAAGCTTCGGGGACCCCATAATGTGTCAGCGAAAAATAGTAAAACGTTAGGGGATTCCAAGAAAAGCCTCCAAGGAACTGGGCCCACTCATGTGGTGGCATGGATAGTCAAATCATGGCAGAATATAGTGTTAAGTACATAGGATGACTTAAAGTATCCGACTGGTTGCAACAACATTTTTTTTTAAAAAAAGGAGGTATGAGGATTTTTTTTGTTATTTTTAGATTTTTTTAGTGCATTTTAAGAAAAATGTTCTAAAATTAAGAAGAGAAAAAGAAATTATTATTACTAAAATGGGAAATATAGGTAAAAATTGACAAAAAATAGCATAAACGAGGACCATTCTGCACCAAAGGTTTATGAACAAATTTTCAATTTTTTCAACCTAATATGTTGCTATATTATTCAATTTTGAAATGATCCAGGATAAGAGATATTTTCTATTTTACAAAAACGAGAGCACTTTATCTCGGTTACTATACGAAAATGCTTAAAAAGACAGTGATTATATTCACGTAAGGGACTGTAAATTTTGTAATAAAAAACAGTGATTGATAAATCTGAAGGTTAAAACAATTCTACTATTATACAGAACTTACAGAAAAAACTTCAGTCAATTATGTTCAAAACTTTTAAAGCAATCTCTGACCCCGTTTGATTATTTTCAAAAAATCACATTTCGAGTAAAACGCTTTTTAAAGTATGACATATCTTGCTTAAAGTAATGGCATCTGATTTTACTAAAACAGTTGTAGTTTTTATTCTAGTAAACGGAAAATGATAAACTTGGTATTTTTATAAAGCTAATAAGATGGCCCATAAAATAAAATCATAAAAAAATTGTCAATTTTTGGCAAAATTCAAGTTTTAGGGTAGTCGGATCCCTTAAAGAGATGACAGAAGTATGGAACTTAATTTTTTTTCAGAGTATCTCTCGTAGCTCTTCATCGCTTTGAACGACACAAATGAAAGCAAAGATAAGCAATAAACGATTCAGAATAGAGTTTGTGCTCTCCCCGAGAGCCCTTTTGCCAATTATGTTTCACATTACCACTCCAATAAGTTCTTACACATTGGAGCCAGGATCGTATATCCAGAACTGTGATTCTCAACTGCATTTCCGTGGCACCTTTTTTGTGCCGCCAGATTTCTTTAAATTTATTAATTATACTCTAAGAAAAGAAATAGAACCCGGAACCGAATGATTTGGCCGTTTTATAGAAATAAACTATTCACAAAACTGTTACTGGCCATTTGGCTATACTAGAGGAGAGAATTATTCATTACTTCTCAAATTAATATATAAAATTTTTTTTGGATTCGTAATCCATTTATGATACCGGATACGTCTTTATATGAATTAACCTTGAATGAAGAGGAAGAACAAATTTCGCTATGTAATAAGCGAGATTTAATTTCAAAATATTCGGAAGAGTCAATTAATTCAATTTGGATAAAAATTAGAGGCGATTATCTAATAATAGCAAAAAGATCTTTAAGGTATTGTTACAATTTTCTGCATCTTATTTGTGTGCATTCCGATTCTCAGCATTAACAAATAAAAAAAAATAAAAAAAAGATCGAGATTTTAAATGTAAATGACGATATGAAAGAGGTGTTATCCTTTTTACGACAAAATATAAACGATCTTTTCAAAAATCATCAAATTTTGAAAATCATCTTATAATAAAGCATGATTACAAAAATAATAAAAACTAAACAGTTTTCTTTCTGTTACCCACGAGATAACTTTTGAAAGACTTAAGGTAGATTCTATATTTTTATATAAAATTAAAGCTTAAGAATGCCTGTATTCTGTATACCTCCAATTTTAAATTTATATCATATTTTAGTATTTTTTTAAAATTAAAAAAAATTCAAACAATTTAAAATCCTTATTTTTTTATATTCATCATATTACAAAATAAATTCTACTGATCCCATCCCAAAAATTGAGGCATACAGAACACAGATCTGCAAGTATATTACACATATAAAATATCTTAGCTCTGGAACCAATAACCAACTTTTTTTTTAATCTTGAGGAAAAGTGGGAAATTTAAAAAAAAAAAGCCTGAAAAAATCAATTTTAAGGATTAAATTTTTAATTTTTTTGCATTAATATAAATTTTTTTTTACACTTAAAATGTATCCATTCCATATATTGATGCTTCTTTTTCCATAAAGATTACATGCATATTTTTTTCTCATTCTCAGTGTCTTAAGAGCCTTTTTTTTTGTGCTACATGTAGACAATTTCCGCTCCCTTTCTTCATGCCTGAAAATCAAAAAATGTTTTAAAATCCGTAATTTTCATAATACCTAGGCGATTAACTAGTCCATCATCACATATCACTATTGCTTCATTTTAGACCAATATCAATTGTTGTTTTGGGAGATCCTGTTATTTTTGGTCTGTAATTTTAAGCTGTAAAATTGTGATAACGGTTGGTTCCCTCTTACATCCTAATCCTCTTGTCTACCTGTATACCCGGCTAGATGTGTGGGAGAAACAGAATAATCCACAGACATGTTTTCAATTTAACTAATTTATTAATTAGTATTATAGATCAGACACAATACAATTCTCATTAAGGTATATGAACTGTAGTAGAGTGCGGAGGGGAGATTCTATAACACGGGGACACTACTACAGACCCTCAACTGAATCTAAGACAGCTTAAATACGCTCAAATATAACTACGTCGCACACTAATAAAGTAGCTTCTACTTAATCAAACGCACAAAACCTGATTTTTTATGCACCGGATCCTACACTGGAACTTGCAGGAGCTCTCTTCAGCTTGATCAAATGATGTTGGCTCCACACCCTATAATCTTTAACTAATTCCGCTCCTTTTCAATCTTCAACTAACAACTAATTTTCAAACTTCATGTTAACTCCTACTTGCACACATCCAACGTATCAACTTCAGCGTGTCAACAACTTACTGCCAACTCGCGAAAACCGAATTTATATAATATACCTCATTTACATAAATCACGTTCCCTTACTCGATGAAAGTTGGTTGAAATAAATATTTACCTTAAAGATATAAGAAGGGATTAGTGGAACCGCGTATAGATCCGTCACAAAATTGAGATGTCAACCTCATCACTCTACCGGGATTTTAAACTACGAGGTGAGTCGCCAAAAGACCTCATGTTCCGTGGCGTAACGGAGAAATTAAGAGCCCCATACGAACTCAGGTTTGAGCCCCAAACTGGATCTTAAAAAGGGTACGTACTTGACTTCAGTCAGGCTTTGAGCCCCCTGGAATCCTGCCCTCCGGCGATGCGGGGGTGTACATTACGCCACTGCTCACGTTGCTTCAAAGTGCGAGAAACTGATGAAACAAATAACAAATCAAAAAATTCTAAACAGAACCTAAAGAAATATCTGTTTGCTTACATTTTTCTAAAGATCAAGTCTTTTTTTGGCATTTACATTTTTTATTGTTGAATGCGTAATTATTGTCAGATTTCGACGAGGTTTGCTTTAAAACGTTCTTAATAATCTATATTAATTTCTTAAAATGTTTTTGCAAATTCGATTTTCCGAACGTTTAAAGGTACCCCCTAAAATATCAAAACTAACTTGTAAAAATTTAATCTTCGCGTAATTCTATAGCATCAATAAGTAATGCTCTTGGATAAATTTAAAAATACTAAAATTAATTTGTAAGAAATCTAAATGAATTTTACAAGTAAAAGTAATAATGAGTAATTTGCACATTTTTCTGTAAAGATTTAAAACAATAGAAGAAACATTTCAGGATATAATTGTTTATGAATATATTCTCAATAAATGTAGTAACATTTTATGCATTAAAAATATGAAACTATTTAAAATCTAAATATTTTTTAAAGGAGAAAATGCGGGAACATTAAAGTTAATAACCTATAAAAAGTTTGAAAATATTCTGAATAAGTCAGAGCTTTTTTAGTGACATCTGTGACTTAGTAAGGAATTTAATAGATGAATTGAGATGATAACTACTAGATAATTTAAGATGTAAAAATATTAGTAAAAATCGACATTAACCAAACGACATTTGTAAGTTTTAATAAATTTAATGGGAGAATTATATTCTAAACAGCATCTTAAAATTTTTAAAATATCTTTAACGTTATCACTATCTTTGTTAATTAAAGAAGAATTTCGGAGCAAACCTATGATGAATAGAATTGTTATTGTGAATACATATATATTCGCTAGAAAATGAAACTTCAAAAACGAGGATTTTATCTCATTCTCATTCAATAATTTCCTTTCTACAGAGACAAAAGAGAATCCATTTCAAACCAATATCAACTTTTTCGACTTTTTATGTTTCAAAACTAATTCCCGTAAAAAAAATATTGAAATAATATTTTTTTTTAAATTATGATCACTACATTTATTTCTAAAATTCCAGCTGGATGGCGTAGTTGGTTTGGTGCTGGCCTTGTATTCCCAAGTTTGCGGATTCGACTCCGGCTCAAGTCGGCAGATTTTTATGATGCAAAAAAGTCAACAGCATCCACGTTGTATGATTATGCGGCGTGTTAAAGATCTTACAGTATCTGTTTGGCTTGGGAGCTCTCGATAAAATTAAATTCCAAGTACCATTTTGCATCGTCAGAGCTCAGGTGTCTCCCTCTGGGGAGAAAACTAGGCGTCAAAATTACATTGTGGCAGTTGGTATCCACCTATAGGGTGTCACACTTAAAAAGTGATACCAGATCCCGGGGAATGTACCGGTCTGCTTGGTAATTACAAATCCACAGCCCCATTAGATAGGGAAGAAACCTTTTAAATGCCTTGGGGAATTTTCCAGTATTCAGTATAATCTAATCTTAAATCCATTGTTATGCCTAAGAAGTTATAATAATAAGTTGGTCTATCTTTTGGGGCCCCATAAAAATAATTGAGAATAGGTGAGAAGTAATGAAATAATACAAATAAAATACATTAAGAGATAAATACCATGAAAAATAATCCTCATCGTATGCCAAAAAAATTCATAAAAGTAAAAGTAAATAAGTATTTGCTTAAAAAAAAGACTGCTGTCTCACTAATGAGACCCGAAGTCTGTTGAGACTCAAAGTCCTCACGTTGGCGAGGTGTGGAAGTTTGGGGAATTGGGTGCTCGATCCACTTCTATCCTCGACACTTGATTATTATTTAAAATTAAAAGGAGTGAGTGAGTGAATATTAACGTCGCACTGTTCAGCTACACTAGGGCTTTTGGCGACGGACCTCGTAATTTTGAACCATGGTCGAGGACGACACCTGAGCTGGCACCCCCTCTCCAAACTACCACACCAACGGGAGGACATTTGAGCTCTCGACAGATTTATCGTGCATCTCTCCCCTACACGGTGGGTCTTTAGTGGTAATGGGCTCGAACTCATGACATGCCAGCCACGATCCGATACCTTGACCACTGGGCTACCACGACCCCTAAACATTAAGAGGACCATCGCCAATTGGCTCGTGTTACTTTCAGAGCATCCTAAATGAAACAATCGATTAATTTTCATTTAAACCATAGGAAAACCATATATGTGAAAGCTGAAATCAAAAACGCAATTAACGAGATTTCTGTTTCTCCAAATAATCATACTCCGTATTTACAAAATACAAAACCCTTAAGTCCATCAACTGTTTCCTTTATTTCCAAACATGCCGGGGATTCATAACAAACACGCATTATTGTGTTTTCGATGACGGATCATTAAGATTCCAGGCCATTTCGAATGAAAAATAAAGTGGATCTCCAGGCCGAACAAAAGTTTCTTCTAGTTGTGGAATGGGGAGGAGCTGGAAGACCCTAGAAAGGAGATCACATGCCAGGCATTCCTTTGAGAAAACTCTTCCAGACAGTGATCACGCCCACTTGACCCTCTTCAACGTCAAAAACCACAGAAACGTTTCGTGATGACCCGAGTATCGACCGCCATTTTGGTTCTCAGTAAAGAATTAATAATGCAGTGAGAGATTTTATAACTCACGAAGATCTCTCTCTTTTTTTGTAGGTGAAGTTGGAGTTTTTAAATGTTCTTTTTATTGCTTCTGTAGAATCCGTTTGAGGCGGCATCTAGTCAAGTGATATTTTTTTATCTTTTTCATCGAGAATTTTTTTCTAATAAATTCTAAGCAGAATTCGACAAAAAATGACTGTTTATAAATGGTATTATGGATTTTTTTTATTAAGGTTATTCAGGATACCTTCCTATTGAATCTCGAAAAATTAACTGGTAGCTTAACTGTACTCAATGGCGCAACAGCTCATGAGGGCCAAGACCTACTGAGCCATTTTAATATATACGTGACCGTTGGTCACTGAGGTGCATGAGCAGATGTCCGATCAGATGGTCAGTCTGAAGCGAAATCCCCAGTGTTTAGTCCCTAAGCAAGCTTGGTATTCATTTATGGACCCCCTGAAGGGAAAAAAACCGGTAGCTAATGTCAGCTGAAAATAGTTATTCTATGTTTCTTATTGTTGTTCTGATTTAGATTTTATTTTGTTTATTACAAAGATATTTGAATTGAAGAAAAACGAAATCTAGGATTAAAGAAATTACGGATTTTCTTTGTTTCGAGGAATGACCGAAAAACCAACTCCTTCCAATTCCAAAAGAAAATGCTTGGGATCAAAACTGATTCAAACAAATGATTGAAAATTCTTTTTTTTTCTTTTTGCGAAAAATAATAAGTATTTCGAAATCTTACTTGAAAAGTCTATTTTGAAACTTTGGGGAAATCGTCTGAAATCAAAAATAAAATTATTTCATCGATTCATTTAAACTTATAATAAATCATAGTGTATTTAAGTGCACTGTATGTAAAATTTTAGTGCAAAATTTAGCAAGCTGTACCAAAATAAGATTACTCATTTTTAATATATACCAAAAAATGTCTTTTCTATACAATAAGTAAATGGAGGATATTAGTAACGATAGTTTAATAATAAAAGATAATATAAAAATTCAAAATTTTTCTTGAAAATATTATTGTTTATATAAAATTGTATTTCTCTCCTTTTCTCAAATAATACTCCTGCCGTATTATATGCGGAGCAAAATCGTTCTGTCACCTGCATGGTGCTCAAAGCTAAGGCTAACGACAAGCGTACATTTCGCGGGCCTCGATCTGACATCGTCAGACAGGTGGCATTAGTAACAACAACTGTTATTCTAATAAAATAGTATAGCAAAAAAAGAAATCCCATTCTGAAATTTGGCCATTTCAGGTGGGATTCGTACCCACGTTCTTTGGATTAGAAGTCCATTGCGCTACTGCGACACAACGAGTAATTTTCCTTTCTATATATATGCTGTTGGAATATTATTTTTGTTACTATTAATTCATTTTTTAATTTAATTAAAGAATTAATGTTTGAAAAAACTGTATTAACATCAAGTGTCATCCACTATAAGTTTAAAAAAATGTATTAAACTTGAATGAATGAATAGAAAGTATTTTATTAATGATTGAAAATTCGAACAAGATATATATATATATTTGAAAAAGATAAGTTTAATTAAGTTTCACTATTTTAAAGAAAAGTTTTACTGTATTATAGGCAGCACGTGAATATATATGTCGGATTTAATATTGTTTCCATCCTTTTTTTTTCTCGAAAAGTAGATGCAAATTTTTTTCTGAAGTTACATAATTCGAACTTATCAAATATTTACCCTTTTTTGATATGATAAAGATCATTTACGATGGAAAAACGAAAGGTTTATACTGAGATAATATCTTAATTGTCAGTACAACATCTCTTATATAACGTTTTTGATGTAATTTATAAGGAATTTTCGTAATTAATAAATATAGTAATTTCATAATTATTGAAAAGTTACGACACTATTCCAGTAATTGTTTCCTTATGATCAAATTTTTGGATTTTCGTCAATAGTTTCTAGAATTTTCAAGAAAATGTTTTGAATGTCACTGTTTTTAGGATTAATTTTGTATTACAGAAAGTCTCTCTACTTTTTTTGTCTCTCAACTGAAGTTTCTGTTATGCATCTTCAAGGCATGTGTACCCCAGTTTGAAAGCCTTTGGCTTAAAAAAAGAAAATCATAAGGGATGCAAAATAGGAGGAATGAAATAAAGTTCATATACGAAATGAGAAATCCAACGTTAATTTCAACGTTAATCATATTTTCATCCTTTCATATTTAACCTTTAGTAAATTCTTGATGATCAAATTGCAACAGTTTCCACTATTCGATAGGTAAAAAATCGGTAAACTGAAACGTCAGTTACTCCCGTCTTAAATCCTGAATAAAATTTGAAGCTCACAGGAAAATAATTCCATTAATAAACATGAAGTAATGATGCGCTATTTCATCGACAACAGAAAAAAAAACTTTCCTCAAGTCTAGTAATATTTTCATTCATGAAACGGGTCCTTGGAAGTTTGACTGGAAGGTTGAGAATGACTGCTAATTAACATTTTTAGATCATGTATAATTATGATTAATATGAAAAAGAGAGCTATCCTGTCCTATCGAAGTACATTGTTGTCCAAAATTAACGTTACAAACATAAATTTCCAACTATTTTTGTTAACTTATATGCATATATAAAAAGAGCTCATATCCTAATTTTGTGAGTTTTGACCGTTAAAAATAATTTTTATGGTCATTTTGCGTGAAAAATGTTAAACTGTTTTTACAGTAGAGCTTTGTATTTATACTTGTGTATCACACTGTCATAAGCACAAATTTCTGTCAATTTCGTTAAAATGAGTCCCCACAATCGTTTAGATCAGTGATTCCCAAAGGGGTCTATATAAACCGCCAGGGGTCTATGACATTATGCAGAGGTCCAAGTCAGCGAAAAAATAATTTGGGGGATCTATGAGGTGTAAGCGGGAGTCTACGACAGTGACTCTCATTAAACCAGATCATGACTTTAATTTTAAAAGGAAATTTAATCAAGTGGAAACCACATTTACCTATTTAGCAGATTTATTTACTAAATTTAATGAAGTTAATTTGCAGTTACAAGGACCATCATTTGGGCGTCTCTTGTCATAATTAAGCTAAGGAGTATAATATTGGGAGTCCAGAATTTTTTATCCTAGTTTCTCAATTTGTCACACACAATCTGTCAGGAAAAAGGTGTTTTAACCTACGTTGAACATTTAAATGCCTTTTGTTCAGATGTTCTAAAATTTTTCAGTCTTTTATTCAGTGCTTCTAAAATTGCTGATATCCGTTTCTAAATTTTACTTTAAGTTCTTCTTAGTGCCTATTTCGATCAGTTCCTCTTGTAATATGACATTAATTTTTTTTAAATGTGACTTGCAAGAGGAACTAATCGGAATAGACACTAAGAAGATCTTAAAATAAAATTTAGAAACGGATATCTGCAATTTTAGAAGCACCAGAATGGATGAAGCACTAGATTCATCCCTCCCATTTAAAGCATTTGTTTGTTGCTCGGTTAATTTATGTAAAAGTTATTTTAAGTATTATATAATTATATTTTAATTTAATTAATTAACATGTGTGTGTGTGTGTGTCTTAGGATTTAAACACTACATTTCACTACAGTAAGAAATTTAAATATTTTAAAGTAAGTATAGCTCTCTATACCAGCTGTCAAAAAAGACATTTAAGTTGATAAATTTGCAAAAATTCAGTATTAGGAAGTAGGGGTCTACCCAAAACCGAAAACATGGCAAGGGGTCTGTGAGACAAAAAAGTTTGGGAACCTCTGCTTTAGATGATGTTTTGAGACGGAGAGTCGTTGAGTGGATTGAGGAGGGATGTCTCAAGCAAAAGTAGCCCGAAACCTAAATGTACTCCGAATGGTGATATGCTGACAGTGAAAACAATTTTAAACTACTGGTAATGTTATTAAAAGACTTGGACAAAGTCTACCAAAAGCTAAAACACTTACGGAAGATCAATATTTGACAATAAATGCACGTCGTTACAGAGACATGATAGCTCAAGAGTTTGCTCAAGACTTTGCTGCTTCCACTGGAAAGACAATTTCTAGACAAACTGTTTACAGTCGCTTAGCTGAGAAGGCCCTTTATGCCAATCGTCCCGAGTAATGTGTCCCTCTTAACCCATCACAGAAAAGAGCTCGTCTTTTATGAAGCCAAGAACATGTGTCTAGGGCAAATCAAGAGTGGGGCCGTGTACTCTTCAATGATGAGTCCAAGTTCAGTACCAATAGTGTGATTCTCGTCGAGTTTTCATTTGGAGAGATCATGAGACTCGCTACCACCCTTCTAACATAAGAGAATCTGATCGATTTGGTGGGTGTGTGGAACTCTTGTTTGGAGAGGCATTATGTTAGATGGCCGTTATGTTTTATACGGGTTCTGTTACTGCTCAGTGATATAAAGATGAAGTTCTTGAACTTCATGTGAGGGTGTTTAGATGAGCAATTGGTCAGGATTTTATTTTTATGGATGATTAAAAGAGGCCACACACAGAGCTAATCTTGTTGAAGATTTTTTTGACGAAAAGGGTATTTGCGGTAAGGAATGGCCAGCAAAACCCCCTGATCTAAATCCTATCAAGCATGTCTGGGATGTCTTAGGAAAACCCATTACTCAACGTCAATACGCTCCAAACACGCGCCAGATGTTAAAACATGTGCTTAAACAAACAAGTGAGGCTTGTTGCAAGATGAAATTAACAAGCTAATTTGTAGTATGAGAGTTCGTTGTGAAGCCTGTTTAGCAGTGAGGGGGGGGGGGCACATTGATATTAAACCATCAGTTTTTTTAATTGTTACACAGCGTGTTTTGACAATTTTTGATCTAACTTGCGTATTACAAGAAGTAACCCCCTTTACGATTTCATTTGTTGGCAAAAATATTTTCAGAGTATGAAGAACGTAAGCTCAAAAATTTAGCACAATTACAAAACTGTATGCAAAGGTATTGCATTTTTTGTGTTTGTAAACTTAATTTTGGACACCAGTGTAAATGATGGAAATAAATGCTCTTTTTCCTCTTATTAATTCAATAATTAGATTTAAATTCTTATATAAACTCGAGTTTGTCTATAGTACGACAGCACAGAACTCTTTCGAAAATAATATTTTTGTAACATGACTATAATTTTTTCTCAAATTCAGCTAATACAGCAAAGGTTCGAATTCGAAGTAGGAATCGTTCGTAGAAATCTTAGCAGATTAGAATAAAATGAGAAAATTAATAGTTGGGATATATTCGATCGTAAAAGTAAATTTAAGCCGTTTTAGATGACGTGTTCATCAGTGGAGTAAAGTTCATACCCGCATTCCAGGGGGGCAGAGACTCTAAGGGGCCCAAAGCTTGACAGATGCTAAGTACGTATGGGCTTGAGGCCCTAAACTTGTTTGCAGGGGGCCTTAATGTTCTCCGTTATGCCACTGGGGTTCATGTTGTTTTTGTTAATATTAATTATGAGCTCCACTTTGTGACGAATAAAACAAAAGTTAAGAAGTGTTATAAATATTTAACTAATAACCAAGATTTAATATATTTAGATTTATAAATCAGTCTTCTATTTTGTTGTTCCATAACAAAGCAATCAGATAATTTAAAAGTCTTAATTAGTGTGAGCCGCAGTGGCAGAGATGGCGAACTTATGGTCATTGTTGATTCTGTTGAGCCACGAACTCTTCTGGTTCTTAAAACCTGCCAAGTAGAGTAGCTAATACATGTTGAATCTGTTGAGGTTCAGAGTGTTCGATTTGGTATAAAAAGGAATTATATCCTCCTCAGTTTTGACCGTATTAGGTCTGTCGCTAATAACCTTCAGATAATTATATTATAATAGACTAAACTCAGTGGTGCAAAAGCCCTTAAGGGCCAAGGCCTACTGTGACCATCTCAGTTTTCATGTCCTTGGACACTGAGGTACATCAGTGGATGTTCTATTCAAGTGGAGTCTGACGCGAAATTCCCAGTGTTCAGTTCCCAAGCAAGCTCTTAGTACTCATTTATCGACCCACTGAAGGAATGAAAGGCTGAGTTGACCTTGCCCAGCCCTTGGTTTGAACCCAGACCTGTAGCGTGAAAGCGCGATACGCTACTATTCATCCCCTGGGCTTCATATTATAATAAACTAATTAATAATTCAGATGAAATTATTAAGTCTGTTGCTAAGAACCTTTGTGTTGTTTCGAAGCGTGATGTTAATAAACAATTGTTCTTTGAAATATATTTTATGTGAGTAAATTAATTTTTTTTTCAGTTTATATTTCTAACAGAGGTCTGTAATTGTTGCTTAATAGGTTCTCAGCATCAAAATCTGCTAATTCTTCATTTTCTGTATTGAAACAAAAAAAGGCAATCAAAAATCATTTTAATTACGTTAAAAGTATTGAAAATTTTGACTTTTTATTTCAATTGTATTAAATAATTCGAAAAAACTTTTATTTTTAATATATTCATTTCCAAATATCGGAAAAATTATTTAATAAAAATAATCCATAGTTAACATTAGATAATTCTTTTTGGTAACTCATTCCTATAAGATTTCAAATTTATTTATTTGTCCTTTTTAAGAGTAAATTAGTTATTTATGACAGTTTCGCTTTGGCCTCAAGGCTTGAGATTTAAGCCATTTTTAGTAGTTGCTTTTAAATCAAACCTGTTTTTTTGAAATTTAGAAAATCAAGAATTTGATTCTAACTATGATTTCTTTAGACACTAGTTTTTTCCTTAAAAGGCAATAACAAAAAAAGTTGCGACAGCTTTGTAAAAAGGGTTCAAATGTCCCTAAATTCTCCCATATATCACTGTCTACATCCCGAATTTCATTGTTTCACAGCTCCATCTGTTCCACAAACTTAATTATGATACATTTGTTTTGAAGTATTTCAAGTTTCTGATTAAGGCATGGAATTCTTATCGTCAAAAAGAAAATGTATTCAACTCATTTCTCTTTATTTCTAACAAGAAAAAATAAGATATCGTGAACTCCTACTAATGATCCAAAAGACTGGCAATCGTGATTTCGGGTTAAAAAACGATGGAAAACTTTTTTTTTTCTAGATACAATACGATAAGATGGGATCTTTGTTAATAAGTTGAACGTCACGACTTACGCAGATCATCAACAAGAACAGGTCGTTGAATTTATCCTGAAAATTACGTCGTTGAAAATAAAGATAGATGGTATCTGTTCTCAGAATATGATACGTTTTTGTTATTATTTGGAGATATTTATGTAGGGGGGGGAGGAAAAAATATCAAATTATATATTTTCAATATTAGTTTTAAAATATCGTTTGGCAACAACAAAAAAAAATGTTATGTCATAATCGTACTAAATATATAAAACTATGAATACTAGAGACTAATTATGTATAGTTGTGAGCGAATTTTTTTAAAATTCTGTATAAAAATGCTAAATTTGTATTAACAACTGGATAAATTTTATTCTCAGTGAACTCCACTTTATTATTATTTTTTTTGTATAAAATAACTTTTTATGACGTAGATTCTTTTCTATTCTTGGAACCAAGCTGATATATGAGTTTATGCAAATTAAACATTTTAACCTTTGTTAATACATTACAAACAGCGTTTCAAGTTTTTCTCAGTTAAAAGGTGGGCAATCAATAAAGACTCTTAATTACAGAAAAACTTGAAGCATCATATTATTTTATTTTTATCTTCATTATTATTTATTATTATCTTTATTATTATTATTATTTAGAAAAATGTCGATGTTTCTCGATTATGAATAATATATATATATAGTTTTTTTAGTATATGTATATATATATAAATAGTTTTTTTAGTATATGTATATATATATATATAGTTCTTTTAGTATACATATTCGAGAAACATCGACACAATAATGGAAAAATACAAAATAATAAAATGAATAAATAATGTTTCTATCATCTTTCACCAGAAACTCTTAATACTTTCAATTCAAATTGCTGTGAAAAATGTAATAAGAAAATAAAGACCAGGCGCTGACGTCGCTTGTCCTAAGTGTGCCCTGTATCAAAAATTTCTTTGGGGCCCCTCTTTGGGCCCCTTTAAAATTTCCCGATTTTTTTGCTTACATATGTTGAGACCCCTGCAGCTTGGGGGCCCCGTATCATTGATACGGCGGTGAGTGAGTGAGTGAATATTAATGTCGCCTTATTCAGCAACACGAGGCTTTTGGCGACGGACCTCGAAATTTTAAACCATGGTCAAGTGACGAGGACGACATCTGAGTTGCCACCTCCCTCTTCCGTTAGCTTGACCACAAGGCTACCAAGAGCACCCTGTTAGCTAAGTCCCTGGGACCAGGCCACGTTGATAAATAAGGTTTTTTACTTTTTCAAGACCCATTGTTACAACAAGTATTCAAAATAAACTCGTACTGAAATACAGCCATAAAAAATATGTGTTTTGAATTTTTTATAAAAAAAAATTAAGAATTATGAAAAAAACTACCTTGGTGAAATCTTGGATTAAATGTTAACGATTTTTGTTTTACTTTTCTGTAAAGTTATGAACGAAACGAATTTTGTAAAAAGTGTTAGGCATTTATTTCTCAAAGGTGTAAAAAAAGAAAAGAAAAAAAAATTGAAAAGGACATTTATATACATCCTTATTTTTAACATTATTTATTCATTTTTTAAAATTTCCCTAAATTTTTATCGTCTGGCCTTTAATACAATAAAGAAGAAAAAAATGTCGCCTATCCGGTATAGTGATTAGCGATGCTGACTACAGTGCCGTGGGGCCTGGGTTCGAATCCCGGAGAAGACATGGATGTTTGTAAATGTATAGTGCCTTCGCGCGCGCGGCATGGGCGTACTCTAAATAGCCGTGGAGCCGCAAGTCCTCTCGTGTGGTTGGTGGAAGGGGAAGAGAGGTGGGAAACCCCTGACCACTCCCAGGGTGTTCTCCCTCAAAATTGGGGGTGGAACCGAGCCAAATCGTACTGTCACCTGCATGGTGCTCAAAGCTACGGCTAACGACAGGCGTACAATATAGCCCGATGCCATGATAAATTTCGTGGGCCTCGATCTGACTACGTCAGACAGGTGGCATTAGCAACAACAACAACAAGAAAAAAATAACAGTGTAATTAATGCACAAATAATAGAAAATGTTATGAATAAAATGAATATGAATTTTGTAAGAGAATTGCACATAATGAAATTTTAAGTAATTTTCACACCACCAAAAAATTGTCAAGTAACAAACAAGGTATATTAAGAATTACATCGCGAAACAAAAAAAAATGACATTGCATAATTTACATCTAATTCAAAATATAAAACTGGAATCTAATGAAAATACAAAAAAAAAAAAAAAGGATTTTAATAAAAGAGAAGGATAAAATAAGACGAAAAAGATGTTTTGTGAAAACATATTCCATGTGGAAAAAAGAATCTTCCCTTTTCTTCGACATTCCAAAACAGAACAAATGCGTTGAAATATGCATGAACGAGTTTTTCAAAACATTTTTGTTTGCATTTTCGTAAGAAGAGATGGGTCTTTTAAGAAAATATCCGGAACCCTAGAAGAATCAAATTTGTTTGTTGTGTATAACGATTCAAATTCTATAATACACCGTAGAGTCCCGAAAACAGCCTAATATGCACCGAAGGGTGGCCGAGTTTGTGAAATAGCCGAATTATCGAGAATGGGATTAAAAAAGAATAAGTACGAGCGTTTCTTCCAAAAATATTGAACTGCACTTATATGTACTTCTTATATTTCAATGACAAACCGGCTGAAACGGATAGCTTTTGCAAAAAAAGCATATTCATAAGCCTCCGGAATTCTGGAGGACTGTGATATTTTCCGATGAGTGCAAATTTGCATCTTTGGCATAAAACGTCGTAAATTGGTATGGAGAAAACTCAGCACAGCACTCTCTTTCTCTTCAAAAAGAACATTTAGAACCAACGGTAAAGTACAGCGGCGGCGGTGTCATGGTGTGGGGGTGCATGGCGAGCAATGGCGTTGGAAAGTTAGAGTATATCGAATCACTTATGAACAAATATGATTACCTCGATGTTCTAAAAAACAATTTAAAGGAAAATTTCCCCACACTTGGCCTAGTACTGTCGTTTCGTTTCCAACACGACAACGTTCCTAAACGTACCACTGAGATTGTCAACTTTTGGCTCCTGTATAATGTCCCAAATCAACTGCACAAGCCCTCTCGCAGTCACCTGGTCTGATTCCTATAGAACACTTATGGGATTCTCTGGAGCGTATAGGATTTGTCAACACAATATATCTAACAAGAATACCCTGAAGAGTGCTCATAAGGACGAATGAGAGAGGATAAGCTCTGATAAAACCTCTAGACTTGTTAATTCAATGCCGAAACGACTTCAGGAGGTTTTCAAAAGACCAACCAGCTATTAAATAGCTCATTATCCTTTTTAAATAATTTTTATAGTTACTACTAAAACAGTGAACGCAGACTTTTTTTACTTGATTTTTGTTGGTATCGCTACAAACCTGTCTTTATTTTAAAAGCTATGAAAGAAACCGAATTTACTTTTGTTATTCTCAATACTTGTAATGAACAAAGTAAAACATAATTATAAAAAAGATTTCAAATTCCGGTTTTTAAAATTTTTTTCGTTGTTTATGTAAGCAGTAGTAAGTGAACGCAGACTTCTAGCAAGTATATATATATAAAGATCCAGCTTGGGGTCCAAGACCTGACCTTGAGGGGGGCGATTATATATATATTTTCCTTTACGCCACTGAGCACACCCCCCTGTTATATGCTGGGCGTTTGTAATAAAATGTCTTTTTCTTCTGTTTGTATTGTATGCTTCTGTTCTTTCATCTCTCATCTTTCATATGAATCCCAGTTCCAAAACCCACGACAACAACAACAATAAAATCAATAGTATTGGGGAGAGGAAGAATTTTATGGCATGAGTGAATATCAAAGTCGCCCTGTTCAGCTACTTGAGGGCTTTTGGCGACGGACCTCGTAATTTTGAACCATGGTCAAGTGACAAGGACAACACCTGAGTAGGCCCCCTCCTCTCCTAAGCTACCACACCACACCAGGACGTTTGAGCTTTCAACAGATTTAACGTGCATCGCTCCCCTACAGGGCGGTACTAGGCTCGAACTCATGACACACCGGCCAGAGTTCGTTACCTTGACCATTAGGCTACCACGGCCTCAAAAATATTATGGCAAGCTCCCTTTAAAAAAAAATCAGTATTTGAATTGCTATTTATGTTATTTTGTAAGAATAACTGTAAAATAAATACAAAAAATATACACATAACAGTAACTAGAAGATTGAAGGAAATTTGAAAAAAGATTGCTAATGTTGCTAATATAGATTTTTTTCTACCGAAAATGAAACACATATACTATTTTCTTATGTTTTCACTTTTTGTTGGAATATCAAATGCAATGTAACTAAAAAACTTTCGAGCGAAAAACACACACAACAACAATAAACTCTTCAAAACTCTATAAGGAGAAGAAAATATTTTAAATTCTTGTAAACAGAGTAATCAGGGGAGGAGTTAAAATTATGATTATAATTTACGATTATCTGAAAAAAAGATCCTAGGTATAACTAGATAACAGAAACATATGAAATAGTTGCCTCTTTTTCTTATATGTCCACAAGGAAAAATGTTCATTTATAATTATTTTTAGTATATTTTTTCTTTATAAAATTATTCGAATTATTTGAAAATTTTTGAACTAGGCTTCTTTTTTTTTCCGATTTATATCGCAATCCCGCAATTCAACGAGTAATTGGGAACAGATAACAAACTTCTAAACCAAGAATCTTAAGACAAATCTTAAGCCTACTATTTCTCATTAACCGAAGTATCACATTATGCGATATTATAACTTTAAGGCCCTGCTCGATTTAACATGAGCACGATGTTCCTCGATGAAAAAGTACGATTCAAATCTATACATTATAATGAAATTACCCCAGCTATTTTTTAATACAAATATTGATTATATATTTGCTCTAAAATTATTCTCTCTTACACACACTTTCCACTTCTGCATAGTATCAGGAAAAATACCTCAAATTGGTTCTAAATGCTTACTAACAGAAACAATTATGAGAATTATCGTTCCCCAGGTTAATTTTAAATTAATAGAATGACTCTCGATACTTCCATATATGGTTAAAATATTCTTGCACATTAAGAACTTCTTTTTCAGTTCTGTACTCTTAAATTGGTTGGTAAATGAAAAATTTGTATTTACTATTTTTAATTAAAACCTCGTATTTGTTTTCAAGACCATGTTGGTTATTGAACGCATCAAATTATTTGAAAGTAAATGTGTTAACCAAAACTATATTAATTTATATATTGATTAATATTATCGTATGCTCGTGTTCCATTTTAATGTAATTTTTTTTACCCCAAAATATTTGTATGTGCTTTAAATCACGCGAACTGTAACCATTCTAACGTTAATTAAAGCCCTCTTCAATCAGATGTCTACCTAAACCTATCAGTTGATCCATTAACGAGTAGGTAAGATAAAATAAAGAATTGACATCTCTATCTTCCCAAGTTTGGACACGTTAAATAGAGCAGGATATCTTTGCTTAAAACAGAAAAAAAAAATTCCAACTAGTGAGAAAAAAGTTCATTTATTTAATGAAAACACCAAAAATTTAATTATATTGAGAAATTTACATTTTAAAAAATTATTTGTAGTTATAATGTTGAACAGGATCTAATTTTTAATATTTAATTGCCTTATTGAAATTTCCTCAATTCAGAATAGAAATAAATAACAATCAGGAATATATTATATAGGAATGTATTCCTTTATTATAAAAATTAGATATATTTTATATAATGTTTATTTTTTGTGGTAAGAAATTGATTGCTCATACCTTAATATATAATACAAATTTTTTAAATACATGTGTGTATATAAAAAAATATCCCTTCTTTCAAATTATTTTTACCTTCATCTCTAAATATAACATTTGAAATCAATGGAAAAACCTTAAACTACTAATTCAATTTACTGTATTTTTCTCTATTTTTACGAAGGCTGAATAGTTTCAACAAATGACTATTTCAGGATGTTTAAGAGTTCATTTTATGAATAAGATAAGCGTTGCTCCAAATCAGTTTAACCGAAAACAACAAAATCAAAACTAGCAGTACAGAACAAAAAGACTACTGTTATTACTTCATCATTGCATTAATCATTTACTCGACATTAAGATTCTTAAACATTTTGAGTCCTCCTTCCATAGTTACAAAATCAGATTTCATATTGAAATATCCAAAATAAAAAAAAACTGACCTTAAATTTACATCAGACATCTAGGCTTTATTCAAGTCAGTCTTATACATACTATAATTCTAAATAACGCATGATTTTAGACAAAAATTTCCGGCAAATGAATTACTATAGGATCTTGTTAGTGAGAACTGAAATTATTGAAATAGAATACATAGCTTGATAAAGAGAAGCAAAATTTCTAGCTCGACCCTTCCCGCTTCATACTTAAAATCAACATAATTTAATGTAGCAGCATTAAATTTTCTCTCAGAGATTGTTTGGTACTGGTTCACAACTTTCATAACTTAATTGTCAGCTTAATTGAAACAATTTTTCCTCCACTCCTTGAGGAAACACGTGCATTAAAGTTGCAGTACATTTTATTTCGATTTCATGAGAGTGCCTTAAAAAAATAAAACTAAAACATTACACAGTGAAATAATTCCTAACCACACGCCAAACTGGGAATTTATACTGTAAAGAATAGGGAATTTCACAGCTTCGAATATATTGAAAGTCAATAGCAGAGATGGGTATTAAGTCAATCGCGATCGACCGGTGGACTGTTAAGATATTTTGGGGTGACTGCTTTTAATAACACCTAAAACACTCATACTAAAAGAAACATTTATAGAACACCGACACCAGCTAGACTGGAGAATCGGCTTTTCACAATCGATGCTCCTGTGTTTACTTAAGCAAATGATTTGATAAATGTGTAGGTGACACGTGTACTGTCATTAGAAGCGAACAGTGACACTTAACACGTTCACTGCCGCTGTAGGGGGGGGGGAGCGATCCCTGAGATTCCAACCGAATGTACATGAATTTTTCCTCACACTCCGACTGAAGGGGGAAATAAATGTTGATGATCAGCTCTTCTCTTGATAGCACGGGATTGGCTATTGAGACATCATCTCCCAACCCTCGCTTTCACGGGATTACATTCTTTTGTTGATGTCATGTCCCAAAAGCGCGGGATTCGGCAGCGAACAGATAAAGTACATGCTTCAGATTTAGATTCATCGGATCACGTAAGTTCTCTATAGCCGTAGGTAGCCTAGTGGTTAGAGCGTCGGACTCCAGACCGGAAGGACTGGTTTCGATGCCTGATGCCACCAAATTCCTCCGAGTACACACAGAGTACGTGCTCGCTAAATCCGTGGGTCCGAAAGTCTTGTGGGCGGTCGCAGCTGAAACTACGAGTGCAGGGGGCTAAAGAATATTTCCCTCCCCTCCAGTTCCATTCCCTCCATCTATCGTGTAAGAACCGAGCCAAATCGTACTGTCACCTGCATGGTGCCCAAAGCTTAGGCTAACGGCAGGCGTAAAAATCTAGCCCTTAGCCACGATGAATTTTGTGAACCTTGATCTGATGTTACTGTCAATTAGGTGGCATAAGCAACAACAACAACACGTAAGTTATCTGCTCGCTGTAATAAATATGTGCACAATCTAGCAGTCACTCTTAATTGTTCAAGCAATCAACTTCACAATTTTATGTTACTTGTATTTTTGTAGTAAAAAATCTTTCATATTTTCAAAAAAAGGGGATACAATGTCGAAAACAAGTTTTAAGAAAAGAAAACATACAGTTTTAATACAGAATGGCTACTAAGTGGACCGCAACACCTTAAAAACCTTTGAAGTACCCTAGAAAAAAGTCCCCCTCCCACCTCTGGTCTATGGAATGGAACAACAGTGACAGAATATAGCATTTCTAAGTGAGTGAGAGTTACATTAACTTCGCACCATGAAGCTGCACGAGGGATATTAACGACGGATCACTTAATTTTAAACCACAGTCGAGTTACGAGGATGACACCTGAACTGGCACCCCCACCCTCTCCTAGCTTCCACACCACATCAACGGGAGGACGTTTGAGCTCTCGACAGATTTAACGTACATCGCTCCCTTACACGGCGGCTCTTCAGTGGTACTGGGCTCGAACTTATGACATGCCAGCCACGATCCGATACCTTAACCAACAGGCTACCGCAGCCACACAACATTTCTAAGATTCATTATGACTGAATACAATTAAAACTTACTATAGTTCAGTTGGATAAATAGGATAGTATTTGCATTAAATGTGACGTAAGTTATTCGCAAAAGCAATTCCTTTAGAAGAAATAAAGAGATAATCACATAAACTTAAAATAGGAGCTCTTCCATAAATTAATTGAGCAAGAGATTTTGAATTGTAACAGTATATTTTAAAGTTATCACATTATAAAACATTTATAGATTTCTATGCTTTTCTAAAATCTACAGCAACTTATGACCAAAAATGGCAGTTCAAATCGATTTGATTTATGACTAGAGGCCTTTTGCTTTTAATATTGTTTCTTTTTTTATTGCATGAGCGTGAATAAGAATTTTTAGAAACCGGATTCGTGTCCAAGCCGTCTATCGTGATGTTCGTGACCGCTACTGATCCATATATGACTGAAAAATGGCTTTTTTTAACACAAGGTCTCTTTGGTCAGAAACTCTTTGTACTCTTTGGTCAGAAAATATTAAAACAGGTCTTGTCACTTAGGACTGAAAACTACATTTCCTGAAAGATGTGTTGATACCTAAAGATATGTAGTGCGTGATTTTCTCTTTGGTCGACTCATAAAATGATTTACAGTTTACTCTTCAGAATTTTTGCTACATATTCAGAAATATTTATGAATAATGTTACAAATGTGTTGTTAAAAACATTTGAAAGTTGCATATTTAATAAAAGGATTATAAGT
This sequence comes from Trichonephila clavata, assembly GCA_019973975.1. Taxonomy (NCBI): domain Eukaryota; kingdom Metazoa; phylum Arthropoda; class Arachnida; order Araneae; family Nephilidae; genus Trichonephila; species Trichonephila clavata. The sequence goes on from BMAO01029241.1 coordinate 26,868, forward strand.
TGAAATAAGTAACGTTTCTGAAAATGAACGTTTCTGATGAATTCTTGAAAAGAAGAAAGAAACGAAAGCTTCAAAAGAGGTGAAAAAAGCTTCATTTCCGAGGGGGGGGGGATGAAAATAGTTTTAAAAAGAATTCTTACACTACTTATTCTGAGAATAAGATTTGTTATGCATGGTTTAAAATTATAATAAAAACTATTGTAATTCCAGCAGTAGCAGAGTGATGATGGAGGGGCGTTTTAAGGCTCGGGCCCAGGGCCTCGGCTACAACAGGGACCGCGTCTCGTTCTCGGCTCAGTTTTAATGATTCGTCAAATGTTATTTTCGTTTGTATTCTTGGAAAAACTGAGAATTTCGGATTGTTAAAACTGGTTACGTGTGATGAACGTCGTCCATGTATAGGGCTATGCCTAACACCATAAAGTATCTTTACTTATTCAGATAAAAGGCGGCAGTAGGTCTTTAAGTCATACACATTTATTTGTTTTGGGTTATTGTTTGCACGAGTATTCGACAATAAATGCTATGTACTGTCTATTTTTATGGGGCCTAGGTGGGGCCTACATTTCTGTAGGGGCCTCAAGAAGTCTTAAGACGTCCTAGAGAAGATGGTCTAGATCTCGTGACCGAAGTTATTTCTGTCGAGTCCTAGTGCCACTAAAAACCCGCAATACAGAAGTACCTTATACTAAAGTATACAAGTGGCCGTGGTTTCCCAGTGGTTTCAGTCACGAGCTCATTGCCGTCGTATCACGAGTTTGAGCCCCAGTGCCGTTGAAGACCCACCGTGTATAAAGGCTGATATACATTAATTTTGTCGAGGCTGAAGAAGGCTCAAAATTACAAGATTCTTCGCCAATAGGTGTTGCATTGTTTTGAAATGTGTTGTTGCTCATGCCACATGATCTACAGTAACATCAGATCAAGGTCCACAAAATTCATCACGGCTAAGGGTTAGAATTTTACGCCTGTCGTTAGCCTTAGCTTTGAGCCCCATTAAGGTGACAGCACGATTTTGCTCAGTACAACACGATAGATGGCGACACCATTCAGACCCACTGATTTAACGAGCATGTTCTCCGTATGTACTCGGAGGATATTTGGTGGCATCGGGCATCGAACCCAGGCCTACCGGTCTGGAGATCGATGCTCTAACCACTAGGCTACCCACGGACCTGTTTTGAAATGTAATGTTAATAAACAATGAACAAAAAATTGACCCATCTGATATATATATATATATGAACTTAAATGTTTCGAATGTGATATCATGCTAAAATAAAAAATTAATGTTAAATTAAATTTAAAATTATAATACTTAAATTAATTATGAATAAAACTTAAAGCTACTTGTTTCTTTATGTATAAAATTGGTGACTTTAATTGCTACTTTTATAACACATGATTAGAATCCCAGAACTGACAAAAAAGTTTTGGAATAAACGTAATCGAGAAACAATAATAACCCAGAACCACAAGAATGCAAAACATAACTTTAACATACTTCGAATATTAATACATCGTTGGCACTGATAAATATACAATTTCACAATCGAATTCTTTATCAGAATCGTTACATAAACTTGAAAAACGAGAAAGACATTCAAAAAATTATTTATGTTTCACAATATACTCTGTAAATTTTAAAGCTTTGGAAAGCTGAATCGCGAGATCTTGAATTTTTTTAAATTTGTTTTTTTTTCTGTGCTACATTCACTTTTAATTAGTTAATATCAAAACATTTTATCCCCCTTCTCCCTCTCTTCCATTTATCTGATAAATGTCATTTCAAAATATGTGATATCTTGATTTCGCAAAATTTAAACTAACCATTAGTTTTGAAAATAAAGAGAAACACGTGTGTAGAAACTTGAATAAATTTCTTTACTCCACACGCTTACTCTACCAGAAACTCGATTCAGGTTCAGATTTCGTAACTGAGGACAAGTTATACGCCACATTACAGCATTCCTTTCTCTGAATCTGTTGTACAAGCGGACGGATAAAAGAAATCAAAATATGTTTTCTATTATTTTCATGCTTCATTAACACGCAGTGTGATTTGCGGTTTTTCTAGTTCTTCGAAAAATTTATTTATTGTTGTTTTGGTCTTTTGATTTGTGTTAATTTTCTACATTCATTGAGGTTGAACGAGCAAAAGTTGTCCACTGACTTCCCCTAGAGCAGCCTTAATATTAAGGTATCCGACTACCCTAAAATTGTGAATTTTGACAAATGTTTTTATTATTTTATTTTATAGGCCATCTTATTACCTTTATAAAAATACCAAGTTTATTATTTCCCGTTCACTAGAACAAAAACTACAAGTGTTTTAGTAAAAGCAGATGTCATTACTTTAAGAAAGAAGTCATACTTTTTTTTTTCAAAACGCGTTTTACTCGAGATATGTTTTTTTTTTGAAAATGCTTAAGCGGGGCCAGCGATTGCTAAAAAAGTTTTGAAAATAAAAACTGAATTTTTCCCCCGAATATTTTGTATAATAGTACAAGTGTTTTAGCCTTCAGATTTATCAATCACTGTTTTATTACAAAATTTATAGTCCCTTATGTGAATATAATCACTGTTTTTTAATCAATTTCATGTAATATGAAACTGAATAACTGAATTTTTTTGCGGATATTCTGTATAATAGTAGAAGTGTTTTAACCATTAGATTTATCAATCACTGTTTTATTACAAAATTTATAGTCCCTTATATGTGAATATAATCATTGTTTTTTTTAAACAATTTCTTATAATAACTTAGATAAAGTGTTCTAGTTTTTGTAAAAATCAAAATATCTCTTATCCTGAAGGTCATTCCAAAAATGAATAACATAGCAACACATCAGAACTGAAAAATTGAAAATTTGTTCATAAACTTTTGGTATAGAATGGGCTGCGTTTATGTAATTTTTTGTAAATTTTTACCCATTTCAGTAATAATAATTTCTTATTCTCTTCTGAATTTTAGCATATTTTTCTTAAAATGTGTTAAACAAATTCAAAAACAACAAAAAAATCCCCATATCTTCATTTTTTTAAAAAAAAAGTCGTTGCAACGTATCTGACTACGTTCGAAACCGTGATTTGTAAAAGAGTAGTAACAAATTTTATTTTTAAATATTTTTTTTTTGTTTTTTAAGGTTAGAATACACGTGCAAAATTATTTTAAGTATTTATTACAATAAAAAAAATTATTTAAATGCAATATTTTGACAAAAAACTAACATAGAATTAGCTACTATCGAAACATTCTCCTTTTATGGAAAATGCTTCTATAATAATAATAATATTTTGTCTATATGTAGCTCAGGCCTCTGTACAGACCTTGAACTAGGATTTTTCAAATATATGCTTTAGAAATGAATTTATCCACATTTTAATACATCAGAGTGGGGAAATTTTAACAAAAACAACACCGATATAATTACTTCAATTGGTAGTAATTCTGAAAATAATGTGAAATTTTCAAAAATCCTAGTTCAGGCTCTCTGGAGATACCTTAGTTATGTATAAAAAATATTATTGTTATTGATGCATTTTTCATAAAAGGAAAATGTTTTGAAAATAGGTAATTCTAAGTTCCTTTTTTCGGAAATATTGCATTTAAATAATTCTTTTATTGTAATTATATTCTCAAAACAATTTTATACGTGTATTCTAATCTAAGTGACACTAAATATTAAAAAACATTCGTTTGTACGCTTTTGAAAAATCACGGTTCCGAATGTAATCGGAGACCTTAAACTTTTTCGCATGTCTATATAAATCAGACACTCTTAAATTCTGCAACTAGACAAGAATCTTTTTATTTTATAATTCTATTGATTTACATATTTTTACTAAAAAAATAAGTTTTTAAACATATTTAATCTACCGTAAACCAGCCATGTGAGGGACACACCCTTTGAATTTTCAAGCGTATCCTTCTAGAGCGTGTGATGTATGACTTCTTGAGAAGCAGCCTGTGTTAACTTTTAGTTTTTGAAATAAATCATGCGGCACATGTAAGAAGAGATAACAAAGTTGTTTGAGGTGTAACACCCATGACCGGTTGTCAAGCAGGTATTACGATGTAAAATATATAAGTTGAACACATACTGTAACTGAGACAAGAAGTAGGAAATTTACAAATTTTTATCACTCGTATACTTATTTAAAAATTTAGATTTGCTGATACATCTATATATTTACCTTGCAGACAATATTTATCAAGGTCGCTTTGGTCAAGTGATTTTTGTAAAATGATTGATTTGCCTCTAATTAAAAAAATAACAAGAAAAATTCTATTATAGGCATTACAATAGTTTCATTCCTGGAGTATGTTTTGATTTTTCACTGAATTTGAAATTTTCTTCAGAAATAATAATGTTTTTTGGTAATAACTTCTGGAAGATGAATCTAATAGGAGAGAGTGAATATTAACGTCGCACTGTTCAGCTACATGGCTTTCAGCGACGAATCTCGTAATTTTGAAACATGGTCAAGTGACGAAGACGACACCTGAGTTTGCAACACCCTCTACTAACTACCACACCGCATCAACGGGAAGACGTTTGAGCTCTCGACAGATTTAACATGCATCGCTCCCCTACACGGCGATTCTAATAGGAGAGAAAAACGAGATTATAACGCTTTATACAGATATGCTAAAATTGTAGATTTGATTCGAATGATTTCATTTAGCTACTGCTGTCTTTAATAACTCTTTAGCACAGTGATGTTTTAAGATTTCTCAAAACCCTAAACCCCTATGCAAAAGTAAGCCCCTCCTGTGACCTTTTTGGTAGATAGTATGTATAGCATATACGTTGTCAAATATTCGCACAAACGATAACACATAACAAATAAATGCACTTGACTCACAATCTCACAAACCTAGGCATTAACCGATTCGCACGACTGCTGCTTTTCAGCTAAATGAGTAATGTTATAGTGGTGGGCTTAAGCACTGATGTAGCTAGTCCTGAGTGGGCACTGTATCAAAATTTCTTGGGCACTCTCTTTTGGAAAATAAATAAAAAAGATCGTATTAATAAAACTTATTTGGAAGTGAGAAAATATTACACATGTTAAGGCCTCTGTAGAATGCGGAGCCCGTATCATTGATACGGCTGATAAGGGGTCGTAACTACGTTCCTAGGCCTAAGCCTAGGCAACGACGAAGGTCATGACATCGTAACACAGTCTTACTACTGTCGTTAATTTGCATATAATTTGAAATTCCCAGTTTTTCGAAGAATATTTTCGGGAATAACATTTGACGATTAAAATTATTTGAATCATGATCCTACTGAACCCGAAGCCTCAGACCCAGTTGGTCCAAGCCTTAAAACGTCGTTGTTGGCCACAATTATTACGGTGACTTGGTGGAGAGATCGTGGACAGTAACGTTAAATTCAAGCCACGTGTTCGAATACTAATTCTACTTTAAACACTTCGCGAGGGATAGCAGTGGGCTACTGCAAGTTAAATGAATAAGGTTTTTCCAGTGGTGTGATGTGGAAGTCAGGGGAGTGCCGTTGTATACCTCTACCTATGATTGAAAATTACAAGGTTGATCACACACTAATAGTCCTCCAATTGCTCAAATTGTTACCCCTTGGGAATAAGATTCATATAGTTTTTCATTGTCATTAAATAAATACGGTCACTCTATTTCATTGATCTATTATCTCAGCTTCTGATTTAATACAAAAACAATCTAAATGTACTCGGAACAATGAATTTTTAATCCGGAAAGGAAGATTTAGTTTATAAAAAGAGAAAGAAAACGCGAGAGCAGGAAAAGGTAACTTTTTGACACTCAAAAAAAAAAAAAAAAAAAAAAAAGCTGTGATGAGTCAGGACGTGTCCTTATTTCTTTGGCCCTGACCTTCCCTATGCACGACAGACTGGCCACTGGAGGTGTTTGAGGAGGACCGGTTTCTCTCAGCGCTTTGTCCGCGAGGGAAAAATTTCCATTTGTGCGTGGTCCGTTTTCTCTTTTGCTTGTTGGCTTAGCTCTACCCCTTGCTCTTTCTTCTTACATTCTCTTCGGAATGAAGTTCAACTGATTATACTTTCGTGCGAAGAGCAATGGCTCTGGTGCTTGAAAAGTTCCCGAAATTTTTATGCAGTGCTAAGTATGTAAATGAGTAATCTTCTAATACCATGTTCTCAATTATGTACACTGATTACTTTCATGGAAGGAATTATATTTTTAAAAAACGTAGACGAAAACACCAAGACGTAATCTTTATGCTATAAATTAAAAATCTATTGGTCTGTGGGAGGGGTTTGAGTCCCTATCATTTAAAATATTGTCACGAAGTACATCAATGAAGTGAAATCCAGTGCCGGTTTATCCATTGGGGGCTTGGGGTGGGTGCCCAGGGCCCCAGAAGAGCCTGGATACACTGGACTTAACCAGATTTTCTGGTTATATATTTCGATTCTCCAGTGCCAAGGGCGCCTGTAGATCTTCTGCCCCCAGGGCCCGACATGAGCTTAAATCGGCACTGGTGAAGTTTATTCTCTTTCGAACCGATAAAATTTATTTTACCGTGATCTTCGTTGTATGCCCAAATCATAACACTTTTACCTCCTTAATGCCGCCTTGACAGAAGTTGCACTTGCTTTTGCAGCTCATGAAAGTAGTAGCCGAAACCAAAACAGTTATTCAAACAAAACTTTTTTTCGTCCTCAATCATTATGTATGGCCACTCTTTCACTGAATGTGATTTTTGATAAACGTTTCTTTGTGGTCTGATTTTAAAGAGAATTTTCTTTTGACTTTACCTACAAATTAGTCTTGATTCCTACTGAAAGAACTTTTACATAACTCTTAGGACAATCACTAATACCCCTTCAATCTATGGCATATGCTACTCTTCGAATTCGCTTTCGGTACCCCAATTAGAATAAACTCTCAAACATCCACAATTTTTTTTAACATTGCACAATGCAAGTTTCTCGACGTAGTTTTTAAGTACTTATTACACGGTTGATTCTTCGAACAATTTCGCGAATTGAAATATTTTGATCAATAAACACATTAAGATTATTGTTCGATCACTATCAATTACTTTTTCACCTCTTCCCATAGTTAATTTCTGAGAATCTATAACGCAAAATTAACGGTAACAAGAAGCAATATTTGCCAATTATTAGTGTAGTGATATAATCTATATAAGCCAGTAACAACCTTCACACCATGGTGATCATTTTGGTGTAGTGGTTAAGTTACTTGGTTTCGGACCCAAAGGTCCCGGGTTCTGTCCTCAGGATAAAACGCGCCACGTCAACATAAGACTTTTAAAGAAGTTTTTATATCCTTTTTAAGAAACATTTCTATTCTTTTTTGGTATTATCGATTTGCTGTTGGATAAAAAAAGACAAAAATTAGCATAAATTTAATGTTTTTTTAATACAAAACAAACTATCTTCATACTACAAAGAAATCTATTCTAAATGTTTACATTTTATAATATTTAAGTATAACTCAAGCAAAATAAAAAAAAATCTATATTATATAAAGATCTGTAATACAAAAAAGCATTGATTTTATTTGTACCTATCATTAATTATCGGGCTACAGACAAACGAGGTTATAAACACTCGATTCATGACCTTCAATAAATATATACATAGTTTTCGGTTTTTATGCCCCATTTCGACTTGCCAAGACTCGACTGAATTTATGAACTGGAACAGATGAAACTTCAACATCTTCACAGTGAATTTATACATTTTTACGCTCTTCCTAACACAAAATTTTTAGAGATAAAAATATCAGGTTAAGGAGAAGAAGTTAGACAAAAGAAAAAACTGAATGAGTGTTAACTAGATATAATTATTTAATTAGATTAGAGAAAGCATGGATTAAAAATACTATAGTCACTTCCATTATGTGATATATAGATATTACCAGACGGCTTAGCTTCCAAAAAAAGATGCTCAACATCTCTATTATAGATATGGTTATAAAACGTATTAATTTTGAGAGTCCATTCTAGAAATCTTTTGATTAATCAGATTCAAAGTGCTTCTTGACTAATCCTTTTTTTTTTCTTTTCACCCCTTTTAGAATACCAAATACTATTTGATTTGTCACCGTGTCTTACAGGAGCATATGAAACAACTTCCAGGAATTCCAGGCACGTTAATTTTCAGATACTTATTCGATAATACCTTACTAAAACTTCTTAATGGGACGATTATACAACGGACATTAATCTACGATGACAACTTAATTCACGTAGGAACGGACTTATGTCAGTCTTCATGTAGGCAAACGGAAATACCATTCGGTCTGCACGCTTGGAAGACATCCGTGTAGCTGCAGGCTGGTGGGAGAACCTGTTCATTATGTTTCAGCTTCAACAGTGGTGGTTTTATTTACGGACATGCTTTAAGAATTTGAGTTTATTTATTTATTGTTATCTCAAGAAAAATTTTTTATGTTGACCTAAAGATGTCACAATTGATTTCTTATTTCAACTATACAAAATACTATTATGCAAATTAATAGGGGGGATGATTATTGACTCTTAAGCAATATAATGTAACTGCAGAAAATTTATGGCTGCACTCAATGGCAAAAAATAGGAGTTAAACTCAGAATTCTTTTAAAAGTAGAGCCATGTCTCAACATTACTATCGTATCTCTAACGTAAAGATGTGCTGGATTCGAACTCGTATCTCCTGATCCGTAAGCACGTAACACAGCAATAGACAAAACTTATTACTTCCGTCCGGAAGCTGTTATTGGCTTATTTTAAATATCGCCACAGTACTCCTCCACCAGTTAGTCGGTGGATAGGGGAACGAACAAGATATTTTTGTTATAGGAGCGTGGGAATTGTTACTATTGCGTCAAGTGAGTCTGTCCGGAGGTTGTTACTGGCTTATTTTAGATACCACCACAAAAGAAAACATAAAACAACCCATTTCTGTTTAAAACCTATTTTTATTATTTTTTTACAGCTCTTATTTCACATTTTGTTTTTCATACTCTATTATAGCAAAATTAATCTCTTCCATTCCAAGTTAAACTGAAAAATTGCGTAGTTGTATGTATTTTTTTTATATTTTAATGCCATTGAGTGATAAACAGTTACATGTGTTAAGGACATATATAAACTTATGTTAATATACCTGTTTTTATATTTTTGTATCTATAAAAAATACCCCATGCTTAGATTCGATTTTTTAGAGACAACGATAGCCTAGTAGTTATGGTCACGAACTCGTGGCCGACGTGTCATGAGTTCAAGCCTTAGTGCCACTGAAGTCCCATCGTGTAGAGGGGTTGATGCACGTTGAATCTGTAGGTGTGATAGTTTAGAGAGGGGGTGACAGCTCAGGTGTCGTCCTGTTCATTTGACCGTTTTACAGAATTTCTAGGTCTCCAATAGCCTTCGTGTTGCATTATAGTGCGACGTTATAATAAATATTCACTCGACTTTTTAAAATTAAGCGAAAGAAGCCTCGTATGTAAAAAAGGGTGCGCATGCATTCATAAAACTCATCGAAAAATAGGTGAAAAGCCAATAAATGAAAACCTTCATTTAGAGTAAGAACAGATGTATTTTCTTAAGAATATATTATGATCTAAATCTGATTTCTTTTGTAGGAAAAGATTTCTTTAACATATAAAAACATCAAAAAATAACCAGAAGCTTAAATTTTGTTCCTATTTAATATTTTTTTAAAGAGCGGATAAATGTCGACATTTGTTGAATCAATAAGGAGATTTAGAGTGGATTTTATGGAAGATTTGTGAGAGAACTTTAAAGCATGCACTTCTTCAAATAAATGGCATCGTTTGTAACATCGATTTTTTTTACATGCGTAATGAATAGCAGCGCATGTATTTCACCTTCAAAACCGTAACTTGTAATTAAAGAAAAGTTTTAAATCTACCCTGAGTAGATTGTTAGGTCAGGTAATAATTTTCTTTCTTTTAAATCTCATTCCAGTTCTTAATCTCGATAAACCTAGTTGTCAAAATTTACAAGGATTGAAAATAATTTTTATTTCTATTTTACACATTTATTCAGAGATCAGAATACAAGCCTTTAAATTATGTTTTTAAAAAAATCGGTAGTTTATTTAGATAAAACCTTTCTAGCATTTTATCTTTTATTATACAGGAATCAAAATGCAAGGTGTTTGCTTTGCTTATTGTGTGTTGTTATTTTAATTTCCTTAACTTTTATATTGAAATTAGTCATACAACTTCTTAAGGCATAACAAATAAATAAATAAATATCTTAGTTGTCTATAAAAACGAGCACATTTCGAAACATTCAAGTAGGTCCTCGTGTTGGATAAAAATTCAAGCAATTTACTATTGTTAATCTATTTTTGATTAATAGCAAATATTAAAAATATCAGAAAAGTTATGTTACTTTTTCTTCTCTTTTTTTTACATACTTTACACGTAACATTTAAAGTTTGGTATAGTTAAAAATGAATTGTATATATTAAATAGTTCTTCAATCAACTAATGCAAATAAATTTGCTCTTGCCAAAGATAACATTTACGAATAATTTTACTGTAAAAACATTATTTTATCCTTGTAATTTTAATTTTATTTCTAGTTTGGTACACGATTGTATATTGCAAAACGGTATTGAATAGAAAATCAGCATTACAACTGTACTATGTATTTAAAAATCCAATCTAAGTGATTCACACTTTAGAAAAAAAATACATTTTAAGAATGCTATATATGTAGAATCCATAATAACATATACTCATAGTTATAAATCTAAGTATAACTATACAGAAACAGTAAGAAATACTAGAATAAATACATATAGATAAATAGATAGATATAGAAATAGATATATACTGATAAATTTTTAACACCCTAATTTATTTTACAGTAGAGATTTGTTGTTACGTATATGTGTGTGTGTAGATGTATAAGAACAAATCTTAAAAGGAAATTAGCGCAAAGATTGTAAATGAATGATGCTTTGTGGAGATACTCGACCATTATCATACTTCCATTTCGATCAGGCATAAAAATAAAGTATATTCATTCCTCTTACAATTATGAATAACAAATATAAAAAAGGACAAATCAAGGAATTTAAAACAAGAAATTAAAAACACACGATATATATCGGACTCACGCCATTCACTATATCCTACGGGACCATAATTTGGTTGACTTTAGAGACTGCCTTACATGTGAAATGGATTCTTCGTAATTTTATTTCGATTAGTCAAGATAGAGATTTTCAACCGGAGATTCATTGTATTGACATTTCCTGTAGTTGCAACAATTATTTAAAAATTCATATCAGGGGAATTGTGCCATGATTTAATTTTTCATGCCTTTAATTAGAGAATCCCAATTTTTGAATTTTTAAATTTTTAAAACTACATGCAAACATCTCTTAAAAATAGAGGTTAGATGACTTTTTAAAAAGATTTTAGTGTTGTTTTATGATGTTGAGAAGTGTTTTTTATTCTTATTACACTTGGATTTTTAAAAAAATGACAGAGATGGGCTGCTTAATAAATTATGAGTAAAGCAACTATGTGAATATATTTAAATATAGATAGATTTTACAAAAAACACATTAAATAGATCTTATTCACGTTACATTAAAACGGTGATCTAGACCAGGGTGGAGACCCTTTTCTAGTGAAAGACTATGAAGTACATTTGCAATACAGTAAAAAGGAACTAAAGCTAGTATTTGGAAGTCGAAAGGTAGTGTCGTTATTTATGCTTACTTTTACTGGTCTGATGAATATTATTTTCAAAAATATATTTTAACTAAGCGAAAAATCTCTCTTCAAAATCCTCCAAGATTCTTACAAGATTTTACTTAAGTATTGATTGATGCATTCCTTATTTTAGTTTATATGTAGTCTGAATTTTTTTAAAAATTAAGAAAATAGTGTTCCCTATTAATCCACAACAATTTTTTTCACACCTTCAAACTATGTTTTGCTTGCTTGTTAGGTTTGTTTTTTTTTTAAATTTTTTGGACCAAACGAATTTAATATTGCAGTAATTGCCTCAATACTTTGTGTATTTTCTCTCCAATTCACCTAAAATCTTTGCATAACAAAGATTAAATCTACGAAAATGTTGAACGTATTCCATATCTGACTTTGCAAGGATTCGGGAACAATTTTCTCCCGGAATGAATTTAATTTTAAGTTTAGTTAAATATCTTATTTTAGATGCAATAAAATGCCAAAAAAATTTTCTAATTTAATCTAAATTTGAATTATTGTGACATATATTTAATATTAATCAATAATAATATTTATAATCAATGTTTTTTACTAAAAAACACAACGTTTTTGTGAAACATGGGATATTTCGGCTAGTCACCAATAAATAAATTCAACATGCAAGAAACTTTAATCAGATGTACTTAAAAACTCAGATAAATTTTAAAAATCAATAGGGGTAAGTAAAAAAATAAGCATACATACTGAACACATTACTATAAATGCACGGTTTTTAATGTAAGCCTATCGCCTTAAGGTATTCGACTATGTTCGGAACCCCGTGATTTAAAAAAAAGCGTATAAATGGATAACTTTCATGATATTTAGTGTCAATTGGATTAGAATATGTGTATAAAATTGTTTTAAGAATATTATTAGAATAAAAAAAGTATTTAAATACAATAGTTAAGCAAAAAAATGAACTTAGAATTATCTATTTTCAAAACATACTTCTTCGATGAAAAATTCTTCTATAATAATAATATTTTGCTTATATATAACTAAGACTTCTCCATAGAGCCTGAACTACCACTTTTGAAAATTTCACATTATTTTTAGAGTTACTACCAATTAAAATAATATTATCGATGTTTTTTTCGTAAAATTTCTCCCCTCAGTTTCACTAAAATATGGATAAATCCACTTCTAAGTTATATACTTCAAAAATCCTAGTTCAGGCTCTATACAGAGGTCTAAGCTATATTTAGGCAAAATATTAAAAATATTCTTATTATAGAAGCATTTTCCATAAAAGGAGAATGTTTTGAAAATAGATAATTCCAAGCTCATTTTTTGCCAAAATATTGCATTCAAATAATTTTTACTGTAATAATATTCTTAAGACAATTTTATACATGTATTCTAATCTAAGTGATACCAAATATGATAAAAATGGTCCATTTATAAGCTTTTGCAAAACAACAGTTCCGAACGTAGTTGGATAACTTAACTGAAATACTTGCTGCATATAAATCTTGTTATTGTTTTTTTTTAAATTTATAAAATTATAATTTTATATTGTGTTTTTACAAATTTTTAACTGAGTTTTGTATTATCACATTGTATTTTGTTTGTGGGTTTGCTTGATAGCTTATAAACTTAGCTATGATCTATTGTAACTTTATAATTTTGCATTTTATATTATGATCAGTATTTGGCTTCATCTTTGATGAGTAGTTAGATTACATTCGCACTGATACTAAAAATTTAATTTCAAATAATATTTTTGTGATAAACCAACAGTTTTTAAATTCGTATTCATACTTTATACAGCTTTATAGCTTGTAGCCACGAACATATTTTTTTGTGTATTAAAGGGGACCCAAATGAAGAAAATTCATTATGATATTAATTTTCTTTTCTTTTCCAGAAGTCTTTCTTGGAGTTAATTTATACCATACATAAAAAAGATTCAATTTAAATGAGTAAAAGAAATATCTTTTCCAAAAAACAAATTTTACTGAGTTTTCCAAAATTACAGTTAATTGTTTCAGAAAAAAGAAATGGAAAATAATGTCTTCTATAGATTTTCTGACTGAAAACTCAACAAATAAATAAACATTACTATGTAAATTATTTTCAAGTGAAATCTCTTGTCAAATAAAAATAACTCTTCCCTCAGGAATATTTATATAATTTGAGTGCTTTAGTGGAAAAAACAAATAGTTGTATAAGTATTTATTTTTCTTTTGATGCACATTTTATAATATATACTATTGTAATTTTTTCTTTTGCTTTGTACAGGAAAAAAAGCAAAACCCCCTCTTGTCACTAACACTCATATCACACAAATTGAAATTACTCATCCTTGACAATGAAGCAACTAAGAAAAAAACTGCGTAACGAAGTCCATTTAGAATAACAAAGCTGCTTTTCAACAACAGAAGTCTGCACGGTAAAACGGTTCAAAAAGATTTCAGATTTTTTGTATTTCAAGATCAAAAGTAGGAATTTTAATTGTAAAATGAAAACATTTGAATAATGTATATCTATGTTCCATATCAAACAAATTACATGTATTACATTATGTATATTTATCTGCATGATCTTCAAATGACAAATAAGAAGGACTACAAGATAAACAGTGTTAAATTTAATTTGATAAAAAACTAGAATTTGAAGTTATTTATATAAATTTAATTTATTACAATATTTATAAAATTAGTTTTCTTTCTTTTTGGATAAGTTTTGCTTATTTAGCAAAAGTTTGTACCAAGATTTCTAAAATAATCAAATTAGATTAAATTCAAAATTTTTTTTAAAAAATTTGATTAAAAACAGAAAAGCAATTTATTTTGTATATTTTATAAAGTTTATATAAAATGCTGTAGGACAAAAGATATTTTTGTGTTATAATTTTTAAATAAAAGTTTGTTTCAAAAAAAAAAGTTTTAGAAACACTATCAAATATATTCCATAATTTACAAGAGAAAATATTAATTCCAATAATTCAAATTATTTAAATAATGAAAATATTTAAGCATGGAGAAATAGAATACTTGTATCTTCTCAGAAAAACAGTTTTCACTTATCTTTCACCACACTTTCTGGACTTGATAAAAATGTTTAAAATAATTTTGAAACTTTTTACCTAATAATTTGAGGATTTATTTCAGAATAATTTTTGTACGAAATAGTTTTTTTAGTGTACATACATATACATAGAGTACATATATACATATGGCTTTATATACATACTAAATAACAATAATAAATATGAAATAGTCTTTTTAGAAAGGGGTTAAAAACTTATTAATTTGCCGCGTAATCATACTTTATTATAAGCACTAGCAACAAAGAAAACTAAAGACAGTGAATTCACTGACGAGGTCAAATCCAGAGAAATAGATTAGGTGTGTGAATAACTTTTAATAAAATTAAGATCAATAAAAATACGTTTGGGAATTGTTATTTTGTTATTATGAAGTCCTCAATCTATTTTTTTAAATAAATATTTTCTAAATTTTTCCTTATTACAATTACATTGTGCAAAAATTATAATGCAAAATACTTATATCATAAATTACGATAATCAATTTGAGAATAGTTTGAAAAAAAATTTGAGACTTAGGGGGGGGGGGAATTAACTAAAAATCATCCAGTTATTTATGTTTATTCCAAATTAGGTTCTTAATTTTTATTTTGTTACGAGAAAATCAAGGAATTAAATGTTCAATTGTAGTAATTTCATTAATTAGACATAAAATTCGATAAGCTTATACACTATTAATCGCCCATCATTAACCTAAAAGCAATGCAATAGGGAGAAAAACACCCAACTCAAAGATAAAAGCCATTACAATCCACTTTATATATTCATTAATCTCAAAATGTTTATACTTTCATCTCTTACTTTCAAAGACTACATTAAATCAAATGCTTTTTGCATTAAAATCAACAGGCGGAACATGAAAGACTAATCCAGTGCAAGCTAAATTCCACTATCTCGATCCTTGGATACTTTCTTCATCTAAACAATGGCGAAAACTTCAGGAGAAATAAATAAGGATTAGGGAGGGTGTGTGTTTTCTCCTTTCTTTTTTCAGTGGTCATCAGAATCCATTTCAGACAGAGGAAGAAAGAATAAATAGTCAATAAATAAATAAAAAAAAAGTTTTGGGTCGACCTCGTTTCTAGTGTCGGGATAACTCTGGGACAGGGGCAAGCTCAGGAAGGCGAGGCCTTGAGGTTTTATAGTCTTTTGTTGTTCTTCAACCAGGAAGGGAAGTGAAAAGGATCGGGTCGTGAACTTAGAGAATTTACGATGGGATAATTTTTTTAATATATGTGAGAAAATGATGTACTGTCTGTGCTACTATTGCTAGCATAATTGTACAATAACAAAGAGATTGAGTTTGGATGAGGATTAATCACGCGTTTTTTTATTCATCGGCAACGATTCCACAACTCATACTGTTAATGGACTTGATTCATGTGACGTCACAGTCCCATGATAATGATAACCATGTGTCAGTTCAAAAACTCCTGTGACGTCATAGTCACATGATAAAAGGAATCTTGTGTTTCCACCTAATCAGTTCATGGGCTTCGTTGTTGCCACCTTTTGCTCTTAGCAGAAACTTTCTCTTAAGAAGTACATATGTATGCATAAAATGCCTTATATTTAAAAAAGTGCATGCATAAATTTTTTTTTAATTTTAAAATTTTTTTGTAGAACTTTTTTATAACATTTAAACATCTTTATCTACTTATGAAATTTGAATTTTTATCTAAGTTTTACAAATAGAGCAACAAGTAAAATTAGATTAAGGTCTGTTTTGAATTCAATGGAGAACATGTGTCTGTCTTTATCACGTGACCGTCATGAATTGAGCCCATTGCCTAGAGTAGTGCTGAAACACCTTTCTGAGAAGATTTTGAGTCAATATTCATGAGAATAAAAATTTATAAATGTTAATATTAATGACTTGTTATTCTTCTGTCCATAATTTTTAAATTTACTAAATCAATAAGAATCACAGAGAATAATCCGAATATATGAAAATTTACATGTAAGGCCATACAAATATTACCTTTATATTATTTAATAAGTACGATTACAGTTTTTAGATCTTCTGAGGTATCGTTGTATGAGTCTAAAATGTAAAAGGGAATGTTCGTAAGAGAATTTAAGTTTTTAGTGAACCCTCATATTTTTAAAATAATTTGAAAAAATATGGAAAAAATTATATATAAAAATAATCTTAACATATTTGGCTTCTGATCCATCTCTACATTAAAATGTTTACAAATAAATCTGCCAAATATATAATTTTAAAAAAGTTATCATTTATTTTTAATATTACAAATAAGATGTGGGTCAACTTTTTCTCCCGAATGAAAAACGTTTCTACTCAACATTTCAATACTTCTCAACTCAAAATGGGGGTATTTAATAATTCAAATAAAAAATAACACTTTACTTACTTCGCTCAGATAACTATCCCATTGGAAATATGATAAGAAATTAAACAAAGAACATCAAATAAGCTAAAAAGAGAACTTGCATGATTAGTGAAAAAGAAAAAGACTTGCTAAGTCTGTTTCTTTAAGGATTCCTCACAAAAATCCCATTGCATTGCAAAAATGTTGCTTATTTGTAGGTTCAGAAATTTATGTAAGATAAGATAGTTTTTTATTTTATGTAACTCGTCATATAATTTGAAGGAGAAAAAATAAGTTTATTTCCTCTTTTACTCTGACTTCTTTTCCTATTCCCTCTCTATTTCTCTTTGGAGAGTTTTCATAATAACAGTTGATATGTTAAAAAAATATTACGCAATCAGCCTAACTATTATTTTAACAATTTTTGGCTATAGCTACATACATATTCCCATGAACAGGGTTACAAGAAAATAAAAATATTCCCGAAATGAACCGCTACAAGAAGTTCCTTAGTAAAACATTTTTCTCTATCTTAAGTTAGTTTCCTTTAAGATTTTTGATAATGAAACCGATTGAATGCTTCGTTTCTCAGAAAGTTCTACGATATCTCGACTAGTCCTATGACGCTGAGCAGATACTTTTCTCAGTCTTTTTTGTCATGTGTCTAAAAGTTTCATAGCAACAACAACAACAAAGTTAATCAACCGGATGTGGTAATGTCAGCAATGTTTCTCTGTGTATTTCTCTCTTTTTTTATTTTTTTTTTATCTCATTAACTAAAAAGTCTTCAGTGTAGAACGTAATTTTATTTTTTGAATTCGCAAATGCTTTTATAGTGCTTTGTATCTATGAGTTTATGAATAGATACCAGGTATTTCACTTTCTTGTGTAAAAATTCATTCATTTTCGGTTTCAATGATCAGAATACAGCAATAAATAAACGTAGGATCTCATGGTTTCTTTTCACAAAAATCATTTGCTCATTATTTACTTTCCTTCTAAGAGAAATAAAATAACTATGGATTTTATAGGTATTTTCTAGAAAAGATAAGGGGAAAAAATAACCGAAGTTTCTATTTTTAATACTGTTATTAACTTTACAAGAACCTAAAGCCGCAGTTGTCGATTTGAGAGATTGAAACCTAGTGTCACTAAAGATCCACCGAGTACAGAGGCCGATGCACTTCAAATCTGTCATGGCTCAAAGGCCCTATGTTGGCGTGGAAAAGAAGTGAGAAGAGTGGGGTTCCGACTTAAGTATCGTCCTTGTCACTAAACACCGTTTTCAAAACTTCGCAGTGAGATGTTGATAAATAATTACTCACTCACCCGTTGTTGAAGACAAAGTGAACATAACTATATTCTAGAAAATATAATTGTAAGAACTTTAAAATAAAAATAACGTATTACAATTTATTAATTATCATTTATAATACAATAATATATTTTAATATTTAAAGAAAATGGAGTTTTATTTTTACCAATATTAAAAATAAAATCAATAAAAATTGGCCAAATATTTGGAAACAGATTAATTGTGAGAATACGCACGTAAATATGCCAAATCTATATTTATAAAATGTACAAATTTAGATTCTTATAAAATGTATTTATAAGTTTTACATTAAGATAGGAAATAACTAAATTTATTGAAAAGAGAGTAGTTCATTTTGTTTACTTGATAAAAGTAGAATTATCCTGTACTGTCTTTTTGTTTTGAGAGTATATGACGCAAAAATCTTCAAGTTACACCATCTGCCTGAGAATTCCATCACCCGTTCAAATATTACCTTGAATAATAATTATTTTGAACTTTCCAAAAAAACAGTTTTCTTTGAAAAATTATCAACAGGCTATCTTAAAACAGGTAATTTTCCCCTTATAACTCCAAAAATCATTCAAGTTTGTAGCAATACTAATCTTGGTAACGGAGCACAAAAAATCACCGCACAATCAGTTTACTGCCGCTTCAGAAAACTCTCTGCGGTTCAGTTTCAAATCATTACAAACCCAGTGACCGAAACATCCATTAGCGGAGTTTTATTTTTTTTTTCATCAACAAAATTTCAATTTCTCGCCAATGGTGGAAGGAAAAAAAATGGAACAAAAAAAAGAAAGACATTTTTGGTGCTATGAAACAAGACACAAGATCCGCTTGAGAAATTCTTCACTAATAGGGAGATAACTAAGGGAAAGAAAAAAATAAAAAAAATCATCGCAATTTACTACTAGAAAAGCATCGTCCGGGTCAGTAGACGGACACACAACCATCGAAAGCTGCGTGAAGCAAAATCATAATTCTTTTTCCAAAATGGCTATTATTTCACGTTTAACGCGTCATTTGGTTGTGTTAAAGGGTTAATCGAGATATGATTGGCATGTGGGCGTTTAAAAAATATTTTTTTCACACTTCTATTGCTTTGATAGGGATGAACCGTAAGCTAAATGATGAGTTTGAAGTTTCTCGATTTCTGGAGGATGTATTGTTATCAACATCCGTCGAAGATGTATACAGATAATTTCTTAAATCTTTTGAGCGATCTTTTGAAATATCATTCGCAAATGATGATGGAAAAGAAAAACTGGGGAAATCATATAGAAAGACGAAAAGTTCTTAGTTAAAATTTACTTTGAAATCATTTTTGCGTGCTTGAAGATATTCATAGATATATATCTAAATCATTAAGGACCAATATATTGTTGAATATCATTTAGTAATACCATTAAAATTTATCTTTAGCTAGATCTCTTTAAGAGATATATACTTCGTAAGATATCATTCCGTTAAGTGCATTTATTTTAATTTTCAATTTTTAAAGATATTTTTTTTTAATTTAGTTAACCTACAGTGTTGAAATTTTGAAATTTAAGATAAACATTTCAATAACTATTTTGCGAAATAAAAATACGACCACAACATTATTTTCCTGTTTTGTATACATTCTGTCCTATTTTTCTTAGATATCTTTCGTCATTTTATTTCGAAACCCTTGAATTTTCCTTTTGCAGATACATTTTTGAAAATGTGGCAACGAAGTGCTCACTGAAACTGAATTGAATACTTTAGGTTTGCATAATAATGCAAATATATTTTTCTTTAACTTTTCTTTCCTTTGTTTTTTAATTTGTGTTTTTTAAACGTAAATTTGATACTTACAACGAAATTTTAAAAAAAATATTCAACAAATATTATATTATCTTAATTTTAAAAAAAAAAATGTTTCTTAAAAATTGTTTAATTTTACATCATTAACCACTTAATTAGTTTGCCCGTACGCTGTACGGGTATTCATATTTTCTTCTTTTATCTCTGATTTGCACATATTTTTAATTCTTATAGTAAGATTATGGTGATAATGTTTTTAAGAGATGCAGATTACCCACGATATTGAAATACTTCTCACCTAGGATTTTTTGGGGAGTGAAGGTTGAAATTTTTAATTAAAGGCAGGAATTTAGATATAAAAGTATTCGATACCGAAAATAAATATTCTATTTTGAACAAAATTCGAAATAAAATGTTCGCGATAAAGAACAGGGATTGGCTAGACAATGTGCAAATTGTTCCTTGAGAAGAAATGAGAGAGAAACAGGAAGTATAATTTTAAAAAAAAGCCGAAATTATTTATGTCCCCATTGCAGTGTAAGTCTTAGTATTACACCATGCTACAAAAATTGTGTGTGCATATATATATACAAATCCTCAACCGTATAAAAAAGAGGTACAAACATGAAATCTTTTTGTAAGTATGAGATAAATTCTTTTCAGATATATGAAACATTCTTCACAGCATGTTGAGTGTACTTATAAAAAGCAAACGTTTAGGGTTTTTTTTGTGTTCCGCAATTATAAAATAAAAAAATTGCGTGAAAACTTTAAAATTGAAAATTTAACTAAAATTATTCAATTTTCGCATTCTATTAAATATTATGCTTAGTTATATGAAACATAAAATGCGTTTTTTTAAACATATTGGGAGACAAAATTGATCCCTTAAGGGGTTAATGTTAAAGTCAGTGAGTTAAAAAAAAAAATCTGGTTTGAAAAATGAAAACAGAGAAAAACAATTTTATAAATGACAATTAAATATATTAAATAGTTTAAACAAGCACTTAAACTATTTCGGTGGATTAAAACAAAATGTTTAAGCTATTTTACATAAGCAATTGCAATATGTGAAATGCTTCAAATATTAAAAATGTACGAAATAAAAAAATCTAATATAAGAGAGTGTATGAAATAGGTACACAAACACACACACAAAATAATATTTCAATCTAATACAAAATCAAAGCAATGAATAATAAGTAGTATGAGGACAGGTTTCTGTCTCAGTTATAAATGCAACTGAGAGGATCATTCACAGACTTCCTGAAAGTTATATTATTGCTCGAAAATAAATTTGTGTCCTCTATAAAATAATTAATTTAATGATTACATTATGATAGAAAGTATTTTACTTACGTCTTTCACTTAACGAATACTCAAAACGAGAAAACAAAAAATAATATTTGTAAAGAATAAAAATGTTCAGATAAGGAGATAAAGAGCAATTCAAAGTTTTCAAAGTTTCAAATGTTAAAAATGTTATTACAAGTAAAAAATAATTTATAATGTGAGGGCTACTGGTGATGGACCTTGTACTTTTCAACACTGGTCAAGTGACGAGGACAACACCTGAGCTGGCATTCCATTCTCTAAACTGCTACATCACAATGTTTTTACAACTGATCCATAGGTCAATATAAATTCAGAATCACCACAAGATAGACCAAGAACTGTCTTTGCATACAGTTTATTATTTATATGATGCCTTGTATAATTATACATATTTTATTTCTTACAAAGTTAAAAGACATCTTTTAATCGTCTCTTTAATATTCCTTCCCTTAGAGACAAAATACCTTTTTTTTATTTTTCAAGAATTGTCATTTAAATGTATAAAAACTAATTTTTAATAAATCTGTATGACATCGTAACAAAATTAAATACGAATAGTCCATTTTAAAAAAATTGTGTACGTTTAAAAAACATTTTTAAGCAGTTTTATTATTATCTGATTTTATTTGAAAAGGACCTCATTAGGATTATTATTGTTATAACTTAATTTCTATGCAGTATCAGATCTCTCACATTTTAATGAAAAGACTTATATAAACAGAACTTTTTGTACTTTTGCGGACAAAAAGTATTGTAAATATTCAAAATTAAAATCACATTCTCATTTTTATCTTAACATAAAAAAAAATCATGTACACAAATCAACAATAACTTTCACTTTCCTCATAATTTTGCGATACGCGAATTCTGGACCATGGAATCTAGGATACTTCTTAAAAATCAATAAGATCACACGGATGGAACAATGGTTTCGACTATTTTCCTGTTTCTTACACAAATAATACATTCATTGACAATCAGTAAATCAACCCTATAAGGTTATTACACTCAACATTAGAGAGAATTCTACATTCAAAACAACAATACGTATTAATTAAAGCCCATAAATGATAAAAATCTACGAAACATTAGCTAATTTCAATACAATGAATCAAATACAAACAACGCGAAGAAAAAGACTTCTTTTTTTTATCAATTGTATTCTAATTTTTAAAGATTGTGTTTCTTAATCACAGTTCCTTCTCTCACTTTCTGTTACTTCTATATTTAGAAAAGGATATGAATTTTTACTGTTCTTTAAATTATTAGTGGGAATAGGTAACTCATTATAATGTGGCATAGCATTCGTAAATTTCCCAGCACTGTAGTTTAAAAGTTTCCAAATGAGGTTAATTGTGGATAATGTTTTTGGTAATGACATTATTTCAAGAAGTCAATTCTTAAGGATTACTTTTAGAAGTGTAATGTAGTTCATCGTGATAATTTTGAATATAACAGTAGAAAGACTACTTCAAACTCAAAGTCTATAAAAAGTTAAATTAACAGGATTTTAAATTTATATAGAAAAAAAGAGAGAAATCACATCGTATATAGATACATTAGTTTTTTTTTAATGGAACAGCTTAAAAACCAATAATATAATTGACTAATAACAAAATCAAACATAATAAAATTGGTTATCAATGAAATGAGTTGTTCGAATATTGATAAATTCATAAAATTGAAATTTCTTCCAATTAATCTATGAAATTTTTGCTAAAATTCGATTTTTAATTCGATTATTTATTTGTCAAACTGCTAAAATGAATATTGTGAGATTCATGCTTTAAAATTCTTGCGGATTTAAGAAAAATAATGTTTCAAATTTTGCTTAAATATATGATATTTAAACATTGATTTGTACGTTTTTAGTACTTTGTCGTGCATTATTTTAAATGTATGATAAGCTCGACACTCGAGCAAGGCAGACTAAATATTTTTTTTTTCGTTTTAAAACTCTCAACATGAGTGGCATAACAAAAGCAGACTTCGATTTAATCGAATTGGCAGAATTATTAGCAGAAGTTTTAAAATAAATACAATTTGAGATTAAATAAATTTAGGATTAACAGTTAAACCTTAAGCCAGATTCAACTTAAGACTAGTTGAATCCATTTCAACTACTAAGAGAAATTTAAATTAATTTAATATTCTTACCACGCAAATATCAGTGTTAATATCTCTTCCGATTCCGTCTAAAAACAATATTACATATAAAATGGGAAAAATCAGTTCTTAGCCCATTTATGTAAATAACATTGGAAAATAAAAATGGGTGAGTGAATGATTGTGGCGTAAAAATGAAATAAAAATGGGATTGCTTGAAGTAGTAAAATCTATGGAACGGAACAAAATCATAATAACCTCACAGACACATCTGACAAATTAAAGAAATCAAATATCCTAATAGTAGGTGGTAGAAAAAAGGGTTCGTTCATAAACTCCTTATTTCAATATTTTTTTTAAAAAAATTTTTGTTAAAATTTAAATTGTTTTAACTTTTAAAATGTTGAACGTAAATTCTTAAGGACTTTACTTTTGAGAAATTATTTCTTATGATTTGGCAATATTAATTAAAAGTAACAAGAAATAACTTAGAAAAAATATGCATATTGATATAGAGTTAAATCAAACTTTTAGAGGAATCAAATTATTTGTAATTGACTGTGCAAAAAAAAAAAAAAAATCCGAGTTTTATTCAAAATTTTTAAAAAAATGATAAAATTTCATATTAAGTGGAGAATTTTTTAAACATTTAAAACTCCGGTGTAATGTCGTTGTTTCGAGTTTTTAAAATTAAATAATGACAAATGATAATTATTTTAAAATAAGCTTTAAATTTAAAGTTCTGATTATGGAAAAAAAATTTTAAAACATTAAATCCGATAATCATCATTAGGTTCTTTGCTTGCAAGAGTTATCCAAAAAATTGAAAAAAAAATTGTTCATAAAAAACTTGATTTCAATTTTAAAAAAAATTAATGAGAGGAAAAGAGATATACATACTTTGTTTTTCAATGAGATAAAATAAGTACATAAGAGAAATGTTTAAGTCAATTCATTATCCAAGCAATATTTTGGCAAATTATTTAAGAAACACCCTTTCCCAATAATGAAATACCAATCCTCTACCTGTTGAAAAGTTGTAATCTGCAGTTATAGAAGTTCATGGTTAAATTTAAGGTCAGGGCAAAAATTTTATATCTTTTTTTTTGGTGAGCTGCATGTAACATTACTACATTTTGTCCATAAGGAAACTGTGAATTTAATCAATAAATAAAATGCCAGGGGTTAATTTTTTCAGCATTTGAAGTAGATGAAAATATGAAGGCAGGTTTCATAACAAAAGTATTTAATTACTTAATATACGTTGACTGAATGTCTTTTTCAGAAATGAAAAAATAAACACATGATATAATTCATAATGCCATATTTACAAAAAAGTGAATATATTTGTTTCGAATTTCTGCTGTTTATATTAGGTAAATTATATGTATTTTTATCTCGGACATATGTACATTTCCCAGAAATTAATAAGCTTTAATTATCTGTTGATTTGTTACTAAATTTCTTTTGTATTTTCTTAACGGAGTAAAATTACATATAAAACAGAAAAAATTCAAAAATTAATAAACACCTCTTGCCATATCATTTTTAAATGACTGAAATATTACTTTAAAAATATTTAGTTCCTTCTAACTAATTAAAGATTAATACATAAAATTTTTCTGGCAGAGAATAATTTACATTTTTTATCATTACAGGAAAAAACTAAGACTTTCAATTACACATGTTTATTTATTAATTTAGGTGGGATGGAAATAAAAAATTTTTATTTGGATATTCTCACAAGTATATTACACCTACATAAGCAATTACATCGCAATTCCTTCTATTAAAAATCTATGCATTAAAACTAAAAGGCAACACTTGACGGAATCAATTTATTCAGAGATAATTTTAGAATTTTATCGTATTATCTTTTTAACCAATCATTCTCTTTGTCTTTTTTATTATTCTTAATTTTAGAATATCAACTAATCTTTATACATAGATGTAGAGTAATCTAATAATCTAGAACATTTTCAATTAGTTAAAAACCAATTATGATACTGATCATGAAATAATATAGATTCTCAATTTTGAATTAAAGCTGTACAATTTCATTCATCTCGTACTCAAGATATTGATTCTGAAAAGTTATGTTCAAAATATTATACTAATTCAAACACAGAAATGGACTAAAAATTAACTAATTAGAATTTTTATATTTAGCTTCCCCCCCCCTCAACAATCAAAAATTAAATTCCCCACTTTAAGTCTTTTTTTTTCACCTTTTTACACACGAATTATTCAAAACAAATGTATATCAAATTTTAAGATTAGATGTGAAATAAAAAAGTGAAATAATTTTTTAATCCTCAAAACAATTTCGAACAATACAGGTAAGGCATTCAAAGGTGAAAAAAGAATGAGCAAATATAAAAGTTTACACTTTTAATATTTTCAAAAATATTTCATTATAAATTATCAAATGTTTTTCAAACAAAAATGTTTTTCAGAATATATTATAAAAGTTCATATGTGTGTTTGAAGAATTTTCGTAACATCTCTTCCTACCTTACACTAAAGAAAAGTTATCAACCGGTTTACGTTCAGGTAGGCTTACGGCGCTGTGGGTCATCCGCTACTTCCACCTCAAGAATCCAGGAAGTAACCACACACATCTCACGAGAAAATGAACATTTTGTAAAAAAAAAAAAAATCTTAAATTCAACTTACCTGGACTGACAAAACAGGAACAATATTTCCTATTGATATATCTGAATCACATCTCACAGAAGTTAGTGGTAATAGTATCCAAAGTTATATCCGAATCAACGTGCACATTGTGACACTACGAATAGATGAACGTACGAAGTGCAAAGCAGCATAATGTGGACTGGAAGGGAAACCTGTTGCAGGTGAAGCTTCCGAAACTAGTTGATTCCCGCGCTAGGCAGGTGTGGGGAAAAGCAAACAAAGAAAAAAAAATCCCTGTATGAAAATCCCTAAACACGAATAAGAAGTTCGCTTTGTGTTCTTAAAAATAAAAATAAAGAATATTGTGTAATGGGTGAGGGTTATGATGAGAAAATATGCAAATTTTGGTAATTATTTTTATCGAAATGCCTATTAAGAGTTTATATGAAGGAAGGCGAGAAGTTTGTACAAGTTAAAAAAGGAAAGGGAAGGTTTAGTTTAGTTTTAGCTGGGTGATTTCAGATCCGATTATTTTAAAGATGGTTTATTCTTGTAAACAAGATTAATGCAGTTCATCATACTTTCGACTTCTCGATAAAAAAAATGACAGTTTTGTTACCTTGCAGCTAATGTCTAATTTTAGTTTGCATTTAAAAAAACAAGAAATTTTGTCTTTAGAATGTTGAACTTGATTTTACATTATGAGTTTCAGTTAAATTCTATCAAAGAAAATTTTAATTTTAACAATCACGTATTGAGAACGATTATTATTTTTGTAAATTATTTTCATAAATTTTAAATATTATTAGTTTTAAATGATTTTTTTTAAAAATGTAAAGTGTGAAATTTTTTAAAAACTTGGTTGTATTAAATTATAATATAAATTAATTACATGTGCTTAATCGTACTACCAAGTCATTTAATTAACTGAAAATGGTTTAATTTCCTTCGTTAAAATAATACTCATTAAAATTTCGTTATTAGTTACTAATGTTTAGATTATTTTAATGTTAAGGAGACACAGCAAGATTTGATAGACAAACGTTAGTAAAAAAAATCAAGTTTTTAGCGTTAAATTATTTTTTATATATTTTTCTATGATCTCACAAAATTCAAGAGCTCTAAGTTAAAAAATTCAAGGGTTATGATAACACTTATGTTCGTTTTTGTTGACATTCCAATGGCAAATGCAAACTTCAAATTGGTTTATCTCAGAAAAAAAAATCACTGGATCTTCATTCAAATGCTACGGCTTTTTTCTATTGTGCTAAATCCTTTGGTATTTTCTAACTATTGTCATTATGATTTTAACTACTGTTAGTATGATTTTTTGAATTAAAAAATAGTTGAATTTGAAATTTATACATTTTTTAAGGAATTTTCAATAAGAAGTCATAAAATAAAGTATTTTACGAATTCCAATCATGTTATCCCAAATTCCATACCTACTTTTGTTATACATCATTCGATATAAATCAAAATTCTTGTATGTACCACAATTATTGAACGAGTAGCATTTTAAAATGACTTCCTGAATCTTTAAATTTTTCTTTAAAAAATTAAATGGTTTGCTTGTTATGGTATTTTGGACACAAAACTATGTGTGTTTTACATATTATATATACAAGCAAAAAATTAATGAAAATCGTTAAATCAAAGATTTTTTTATAAATCGGCCATATATCCTTAATAAATCAAATGCAGGTGACAATTTTTTTTTGAAAAATTGTTATTTTGTGAAGTAATAACAATAACAATAAATAAATGCCAAAAATAACATAATAGTTTTGTCTATAAAGAAAAATAATTAATTAATACCTTCAGACATTACGACATTTACCATTATCATGAAATCTCTCACCCTTTGAAAATAAAAACTCGCCTCCCACTTTAAGATAAATTTGAATTTCTCTTTACTTCTAACGTTACATCTCCTTTGGTTCAATTAGTTTACATGTTTAATTTAGATATCCAAGTTATTCTAATTTTTCTTTGACAGAAATATATAGCTCCTAGTTTTAAATATAACATTCATTTCTAAAGCAAAGATTGTATCGCATATACGAGTATATATTTGCGTCATATAAAACTGTGCATTATTTAAAACTATTAGCTACAATACAATACCTGAAAATTTTACTTATTATGACATACTTGCTAATTTTTATTATTAAGAGAATATATATTTTGAAACTCTACGATAACAGTTTTAAAAAGTAAATGCGTTCGTAATCTCCAATTATAAGTTACTTTAATTCTTTCAAATTAAGATATTTTTTCGCTGTGAAACTGGAGTAATCATATGAAAGAGATTCGCAGTTTATTTTCTAATTCGGTAGTTGATAGTATTTCTAAATTGTTTCAACTAAATACTTTAAAAAAATTTTCTTTAAATATAAATATAAACAAAAATTTGTTCATTAGTTGTATAAATATTCTTTATAGTAAAAAAAAATTGAGGAAAGGTACGAATATATACTACTTCTGATTTTAAAAAAATGTACTTCGAAAAGGAAAATGTTTACAAAAAAGTTTATAAAACACACGTAAGTATAATCAAACGTGATATGGGACGCAACTTGGTATATGAGCTTAACTATCAAAGTAATAATAGATATTACTATTGTAATTTGAAAATTTTTCTGATTGAATTTTTTTCATCAGAAAGGCTTAGTCAATTAATAGATTTTTACTACCAAAAGTGTAAAAATTAAGGTGTTGCTACAGAAATCCTTTTCAGGTAAATCTGCATTAAATTATACCACTACTTCAAACTCTACAGTTTTCGAATCCGGATTCTAAAATTAAAAATCACGCAGGATATAAATTTCACACATTATATCACTTTAACATGTTTTTGATATACCTGAAAAAACAAAAACGAAATTCAACCTCATATATCTTCAACAATACGTTGAGAAAAGTAATTATTTAAATAAACAGAAAACCCGTTAACTGAATAAGGAAAGAGTAAGGACTTTCCAAAACCTCACAATTTGCATCCGTCCTTGATGATATTTTTTACATAATATTGCTTCCCCCCTCTCCCGTTAGAAATTCTTGCAAATATGCTTAGACGTGCTTAGAAATTCTTTGACGTAAAGAGCATGAATAAAAATAGATTTGGAATCTAATTGCTTCGTTGGAAAATATAATGTGTGTGTGTAAATGTATTCTTTCTTTTTAATTTCTGATGAATGACCAACGTTACATGATTTACCTAGTATTGTGAAGGATGGACTATCCCATCCATCAGTGTACGAGAGTTAGATGGAAGATTAGCCATAGTGGAAACAAACATAACTTATTTACAAATCTCAACAACCTAACAAACCTGAACAACCCAAGATTAGGAAATGCACCAATATTTGAGCAAAAGCGAGGAAGACGATATAAGTAATATTTAATTAAAAATTTAATCACTTACTTTAGAAATGTCTTAGCTATACACATTCCAAATAATCTAAAATACGTCTAAGTTGATCTACTTCAAGACGACGCTTATCCAATTGAACTATCTAATTGACAAATCGCCAATCTTAAATATTAAACAAATAATCCACGGCACAATCTCGCCTAGCTTTCTATTACATTACATTAATCACTCACTGCTATCATTTAGCTTCTAACCTCTCTCTTTCGAACCTGAAAAGTTAATGTTTAAATGTAAGCCTTGATTTGCATACGTCACATCTTCTTCGGGAGAAAGTTTTCAATAGCATAATATTTTAAGAAAAAGTTTTCCTAATAGGATTAGTAGTAGGAGGTACGCAAATAGACCCGTTACAGTATCTTTGCGTGGAAAATCAATAACAAATAAAGACTCATTACTTTATAGCTATGAAAATATTGAAACCTCTTAATGAGAAAAAAATCTTTTTTTTTCAATGATATTTCTTATTACAAAACAGTTTCAAAAAGTTAAGTATGCAGATATTTTAAGAATATGCAATTTTCAATGTATTTTAAAGGGGAATTTAAAATTTAATTGTTAGTGACAGAAAATAAGAATAAAAATTAATTATGAAGAAGAAAATAAGAATTGCGAACACTGAACTGGAATTGAAACAAGAAACAAAGGATATAGGGACAACAAATATTCCAAATTAGAATTTACAAAAGTGGGCCAATGTTATTTTTAGAAATTTTATTGCTTTTATTTTAAAAACTACTGCATTTAAATAATTGTAATTTTAGATATATTTTTTTCACATATATGGGATTATATCATAAAGAGAGTAGAAGTATATTTGTAATAAAGCTGATTATAGGTGTAAGAAATGTTTTTAAATACAAATGAAATCGTCATTTAGAAGTTGATGAGGATTATATTTAATACATTATCTTCTTAGGAACAAGATATGTTATCTAAATTGTCCTCTAAAGAAGGATATTGGTAATGGATGATTGCGTGAAATAAATCTTGAAAGCAAAATCTCTAGCGAAAATACATTTAAAGTTCATAAGTTGCAATTAAGAACGGACAATATTTAACAAGACTTTTTTTATTTGAATGTTTCCCTAAATTCATATGAAGAAACTGGTCTCTAAATGTGTAACTTGTAACTGATTCAGCTGATAAATTTCAAACTAAAGTTATTCAAAATTAACATTTTAAAGAACACAGAATAATTATTCAAATGTAATCTTTAATCAGAATTCAAAGCCTAATCAGCGCACCTGAGAAAGTTAAATGAATATTGAACGATATACTGATAAAGAAGAAAAAAAGGAATTTCTCGTAACTGTGTTTTCATGATACCGGAAACGAAAATAACCTTGCGGGGAAAAAAACTCTCATTAATATTAAAATTAAGAAAGTCGTAACAGTTATAATATGTTTAATTTAAATATTGTAAGTGGAATGGCACTTGAACCGTTACAACGAGGAAAAAGTATTCTTTCCAATTCTCACACGTAATACTTTTAAGACCAAACGATTTTCCCTCTTGTTTTTAATAATAACTGATAAAGCTGTTCTGCGCATGTTATTATAGGATTCGAATTAAATTCGCATCTAAATTTATAATTTCGAATAATTGAATTAACAATGCAGAGGAAAAATTGTTCTATGCCTTTGATAATAATTTTAAAATACTTCAAAAAATTTTAACGAAATTCAAATCGTAGTCGTAAGGGATTATTTACATTAATTTTTTAGTTAATAAAATTTTTAGTGTGTTAATTTAAAAATATCGTTTGCATAAAAAATATTTTACTATATTTTTTGAAATTTTTAATTGGCATTTTTATTTTTAATAACTATATTTAAAAAAGTTCAGTAATATTTATAAATCGTTTACTAAAATTAGGTTGAAAGCCCTTATAGTCCATTCACGATATTTTTATTCTATTCTTCATCTTTCTCTTATCATATTTACGCAATGAAATAAATATCAGTAAATCAGTTAGACATAATTTATAATTTTAATTAAACTATTTGGTTATTGATCTTTAGTTATTAGTATGCTTTCATAGTTACTTTGTCTTATTTGAATAAATATTCAGTAATTTTTAGACTGCATTTACATACTTTTTAAATTTCTATAAAATTCAAATGTTTACATTCTTGTTTAATTAATAAATCAACCAATCGTTCGATTTGACTTTTAAAACAACATATGTATATTTATAATATTCATATATTTTGATCAAAAACAATTCTAGTTAACAATTTAGTCCAATGCAAAAAAAAAAAAAAAAATTCAACAAAATATTGGAAATGGGAAAATTGATATTTTTTTCTATTGGGGTAATTTAAAAAATTACCCCAAATCAAAACATATACCTTCTCTAATTTTCTTTTATTGACGCAATAAATTCACAAAAATAAGTTTAAAAATTTCTAGTACTCTTTTACTTGTAAATAAATTATTCATGTTGAACAGTCGTACATTTTTTCTGGTCCGTATATTTGCATATCACTTTTATTGTTGTCCTGGTTTTTAAAAGCTTTTCTTCGAATATTTGTTTTATGTCAAAGTATGTAACTTTCAGTTTTGTATTACATGTCAAGGATATCAAAATTTATATCGTATTAAATTCGTTGTGTTAGTATCATTCTCTAATATCACAAGAGAATATCATGGTATGAAGTGATCTGTAATAAGTGCAATTAGAAAATTATCCTTTATATTTTGATAGAAGATTTACGCACATTACATTTCCAAGTATGTAAAAGAAATTATTCTTCATATAAAAAACGTAACTGTGATTGCTAATTTTTATTATTTTTTTAACTTGGCATGGGGGGCTTACAATCAATACAATACTATTACAATACAATACTACAATCAATATACAATCAATAGTATTGATTGTAAGCCATGTAAAGTTTAAAAAAAATAATAAAAATTAGCAATCACAGTTGCGTTTTTTATATGAAGAATAATTTCTTTTACAATAAGAATAATTTTTTTTTCTATAGAATTAATTCGATGAGTTTTCTATTTTTGATATTTATTTCCACATGGAATTTTAAAATAATCAACCTTGGTTTATTTAAATGTAGCAAAAAGTTTTTTTCCTGATAATATATTGCAAAAGAATCCAAGTCTCAATATCTCTAACATTTAGGCTACACTTACGCTTCGTTCATATTAAACTGTAAAGTAAGATTTGATTTACTGTAATTCTGTTCCCTTAACTTTTAATGAAATGAATTAAAGCCAGTCTTACTAAGAGACTTGATATTATAATTTTATATCAGATATCTGTATTAGTGTTAATGGCTACTAATCATACTTTTTTGCTTATGTAATTAAAGAACAATTTTTCTATAGCAGGGTCGAACTGGAGGTCACCCGTATGGTTAACTTAAAAATTTCTAATGATAACATCGCAAATTTTTTCATTCAGTTATTTTACTTTATAACTTATAATAAACCTCGTTTTATCTTAGATTTTATTCCATAAAAATTAAGAAATATTTTTGTGATTATTTTATTCGTAATAATAATTTTTAATGAAAACTTTTTAACATAACAGGAAGAATAAAGAACACAAAATAATGCATCTAGATTCATTACAAATAATAGAAAATATTAAAAGAAAGATATAATTCATATATGCTAATGAGTTTTCAAAATTAAATTTCTACATGAAGGTTATATGAATTAATTAACGGTATAAATCATTCAGTAACAGTTCCAAACACATCCTTGGGCTTTTATTTTGTTATATGATAGGTGATATATTTCACATTCCTGCTCTTTTTCCGGTATCACTGTTCTTGTTTGGTAGATAGGCTATTTAACTTCATTTACATAACTTTTTCATTAATATTCGAACAAGTTCTATGTTTGTGAATGGTTATTATATTTTATTTCTATGTTTCGATGATGGATAAATTGTAAGACTTTTTAAAACTAAGAGTAAAAGTGATATGGAGTACATTTAAATTTCGAGAAAGACAATTAAATAGTACGTCTACGTTACTTGAGAACAGATCGTTAATGTATTAACGTGGTTAAATTATTGAAAAATATAGCATTGAAAATTAAATTGATAATCATGATTTTAATTTTATGAGATTTGCTCTTATTTTCTCGTTGCTTCATTTAGTATTATTATATTTCGTTCCATTAATTAAACTTCTCCCGGCAAATTTACATATACTTCCTAAATTGTTTATTCAAATATGCTAAAATTTATAAGTTACGATGGAAAATAAATTAAACAAGATTGTGAATATGTCTAACATAGCTGCTATGAAGGTATCCAACTACCCTAAAATTGTGAATTTTGCCAAAAATTGACAAATTTTTTATGGTTTTATTTTATAGGCCATCTTATTAGCTTTATAAAAATACCAATTTTATTATTTTCCATTCACTAGAGCAAAAACTGCAGGTGTTTTAATAAAGGCAGATGCCATTACTTTAAGCAAGATATGTCATACTTTAAAATGCGTTTTACTCGAAATGTGTTTTTTTTTTTAAAAGCTCAAATGGGGACAGTGATTGCTCAAAAAGTTTTGAAAATAATTATCTGAAATTTTTTTATGCATGTTCTGTTTTTTTAGTAGAAGTATTTTAACCTTCAGTAAGTATTTAATTCCATCACTGTTTTATTAAAAATTTGCAGTCCCTTATGTGAATATAATCAGTCTTTTTAAGCATTTTCATATAGTATCCAAGATAAAGTGCTCTAGTTTTTGTAAAAAAGAAAATATCTCTTATCCTGAAAGTCATTTCAAAATTGAATAATATAGCAACACATCAAAAGTGAAAATTTGTTCATAAATTTTTTGTACAGAATGGGCCCCGTTTATGTAACTTTTTTAAAACTTTTTGCCAGTTTTTTCATTTTAGTAATATTAATTTCTTTTTCTCTTCTTAATTTTAGAATATTTTTCTTAAAATGTACTAAATAAATCTAAAAACCACAGAAAATACCCATATCTCCATTTTTTTAAAAAAAAGTTGTCGCAGATAGTCGGGTACTTTAATGCTCGGTGAAGATAAAATAGAGGGACTTATGAAATTAATGTAAAACCCAATGTCATCTCCTAAAATTTATGTGGTCGTGGTAGTCTAGTGCTCATGGTCAGAAACTCTTAGCTGGCATAGTCGAGTTCTGATATGTCACTGAAGATCTACCGTGTAGAGGTGTCGATTCAAGTTAAATCTGCCGTGGCTTAAGGTCCTCATGTTGTCGTGGTGGGGAAGTTAATATAGGGGGAGACAGCTCAAGTGTCGTCTTCGTCATTTAATCTGTAGCACTCGTGTTGCTTTTAAGTGCGACGTTAATAAACAGTCATTCCCTCTAAAAATTTACAAATTATAAAAAAAAATCCAACTGTCTATCTCTATTCAATTGAGGTATGTTCCCAGTCTGCTCAGTTTTCAAACTACTGTCAGATGACGAGGTTGAGATTTGAGCTATCACTGCACTCCCCACATCAACGCAAAGGCTTAAAGCCTTGACAGATTTATGTAACCATATCAGCCTCTCTGTATAACAAGTCCTTTGGGGGATCAGGACACAAACTCAGGCCATGACGTAAGTGTTAGAACCACATGGTTACCGTGGCAATTTAAATTCATATATAACTACCAGTGGCTTAAAGTACACCCCCGCATCGCGGGGGTCCCAAAGCCTGACTGCCGCCAAGTACCTGCCCTTTGTAAAATCCAATTTGGGGGGGGGCCAAATATTCCCCGTTACGCCACTGATCACTGCATAGAACACCAAAAATTTATCCCCAAAAGTTTTTAACAGCATCGTGCAGATTGCTATCAAGGTTTTAAATTTCTTAAGAATCGAAGGGCTGAATTATCACCTCTTTCAGAAGTTTCTTAATTCTATAAATACTACTTATGGAAATAATTTTTTCTTTTGCTTTTCAAAAGTAAGAGAGTTTTGTGGAGGTAAATGCCGAAAATATTTTTATAATTTAGGAAATGAAATTTAATCCTTTATGTAATAGCAATGATAATAATTATTTTTTTGTTGGTAAGGATTTTTTTTTTTTTTACAATGAAAACTGTTTAACAGATTTAGCTTTTTATTAGATTCTCGAGGACTCATTTAATTGAATCATACACGTGTTTTAAAGGTGAAATTGAACTGATTAATGTAATGGTTTAAATAGTTTTCAAATTGAGATTTAAAAAATAGGGGAACTGAAAATCCTACAAATCAATTTTGAGGTTTTAGCTTGTTGGCTAAAAACGGCGCGGACAACAACGAAAAATATGTAATCCTTTATTCCATTTGATACAGATATTACGTCATTCTGTCGGAGATCTATCCTCTCTGAACGAGTTTTCTTCCTTCCAGCTAAATTGGCCCTTTAAGCTAGAACAACGCCCCGCCGAAAATGAATTTAATTGCCGAATAGCATATAAATAATCAGTGAGATAGAAAAAAGGTAGATGATTTTTGAGATTGGTAGATGTTTGTGGACATTATAAAGAATAGTAGATGATTTACCATCGTAATTTGTGCCTGAATCACAGTTACTTAGCTACTTGAGGGACAGAAGATTTCAGAGAATTTTTCTCCAAGGCAAGTTTGAGAGGTTGCATCTCATTTCACATTTCCATTAAGTACCAATTGATTCTTACCTTTTAGCTTGTCTTGTCCGCATATCGCATACTTATTTCCAGCGTTTAACTTACTAAGAAAAAGGTAAATTACTGCAAATACCCTGTTACCACCCGCATGTGCAAAGGGCGCTAGTTGTCCTCTTTGTTTACATTTGTATTCAGTATTCCTGTAGACTCTAATCACGGAGCACGACGAACCAACCGTCGCTCAATAAACAAACCATTTAAAGAATATAGTCCGCGCTCTCTTTGTTTGAGTAGATAAGTTATACATAACTCAAAGTCTGCTCTCAAACTGTTCAGTATATACATTTATAGAAATCTCAATCATACCCACTAGCGTAACGGAAAAGATTGTCCCCTTCCCCATCTGCAAAGTTAGGTTTTGGGCCTTAAGCCGAATCTTGCAAAGGATCGGTAAAGTACAAATTGGCTAAGTACGTTCTTGGCGTCAGTAAGGCTTTGGGCCCTGTGACGTTTGAGAAAAATATTGGTAGCGTGATATTTATTAAGTTAAATATTTGGTTTATTTACGTCACAGCTATTAATTACAGTATATACGTTGAAGTTATTAATAGAATTAATTAACTCGTTAGAGTTCAAATTCTGTTGTTTGTGAGGTACAAGTCCAACTGACTTCTTCTCTGACCTCTCTGGATCTCCGGATGGTAGCGGTCGGCCTCTTTATCCTCGAGTTACATCCGGCTCGTGGGCTGAATGGGAGGTTTCTTATGGTGTCAAAGGTTGCCGGGGCGATGCCCAAAGACAAGACCTTGTAATATTTTAAGAATGCACGTGTACATAAGAACGTGGTTATCCTATCTACCAGAAGAAGCCGACTTTCAGCTGTGTGGGGGGAAAACTTCACAGCCCCTTAAATCCTGCCCCCCCCGTCACGATGTGGGGATTGCGGGAATGTACGTTACGCAAATACTTGCTTGTAATAATTTCGTGGCCGATTTAATGGCTTATCCCTCCATGCTGCGTTCGGATCACCCTGGGAACCCCAAAGATCAGCCAACATGAAAAACATGAACCAACATGAGAAAGCTGTACCGTGATATACTTTTATGAGATATATCTTCCCGTATAAAAAAATATGTGACGCTTTGCAATCGTGCTTTATTTATGCCATCGCCATTTGCAAGCATCTGCATTTCCGATCAGCTGTTTTCCAAAATATCAGATTCTATCGACTGAATATTAACAGTGCAACCAGAAGTTTCACTGGGGCTGTTGGTGACCGACCCCAACCAAAATATCAGATGCGTCCTTCAAGAATTCAAACGAAATTGTGATTACTTCCAATGAACCAAATATCGAAGAATTAGTGTCTTAAAACAGGGCCCAAAGTCTTGTTGTTTTCATATACTTTTTTTATGTTTTACTTTGATAATAAAAAAATGCATCAATTTATAAAATATAAATAAAAAATTTAAACACGTTAATTATATATTCTATGATAATTTTACTCTATGAGAGTTCACCTGAAATCATTAGTGTGTCTTATGTGCGTTTTAAAGAGTTTCAGGGAAATTAAAACAATGGACACTTTTTGTGCGCCTTATATATATCAAAAACGCATCATATTCATTTCTACCTTATTTCTACTCACTCTAGGTTAAACTCAGTTGCGGGTGACATTCGTTTCGGTACATGATTTCTTTTTTAAAGCGTTATTCATCAATGTGAACATAATTTTCTATTTGAGTAAATCCTTGGCCTAGTTAGTGGAGAGAATACACACAAAGGTAAAATATATCTATAATTTTAACTACTCTTTTAAGCCTTTTTATTAAATCTTCTGGTCATTTGGATAACAGATAATTCAAGCTCAGTTGCGAATAATTCATATTCATTTTAACTAACCAATAATTTAACGCGTTGCCATAATAAATAGTATGTTTCTTAAATATTTTTATCACAAAAATTTAGTTCAAGAAAATTAAAAGTAATGAGTATTACACACGACTGAAATAATTATTATTGTTGAAACAGGACTAAGAATTTTATTGCTAAATATCTCAAGTTGAAACTTGAATAAATCTACTAAGAAAATTTTATATGTATGCAATGCTTTTTTTTTTTACTTTCAAATTTCACTTGCTTGAATAGAATACTTAAACTACCCAAAGGACAGAACTACTTTTAATTATTTAATCAGAACTATTTTTATTTTATATCCTTTTCTCAAAAATTTCTCATACTGAACATATTTAGAGTGATTACTACCTTAATTTGAAATTATGTTTACTCTACTTTAAATTTTATGAAAATGTAGAAGCACATTAGAGCCTCTGAAATTTTAGATATTCGTCTTTCTATGACGGCCGCCTCCCTTTTACCTATTCCAATTTTCTTAATCTCTCTCTTTCTCTCTCTCACACACACACATATATAGAGTATCTGTCCATACCAGATACGGCTGTGCTATCTGTCCACGCCAGGTGGCGCTGCATTGACACTTGCACATTAACTGTAACCATCATTCCGACAGACATATTAGAGACTGAGCGGGAAACGATATTCGATTGTGGCTGACATTTTTGATGTTGTTTCGTTAACTAATGTTAAGGACAGCAACACTACCCTCTTCTTATTCTCTATTTTCCTTTCTTAAATGTGTTTGTCGTCACTTTTTTTTTTATATATATAATTAAATGTTTTTAAATATAAACTGTGCTTTCATCTTCGTTTTCAACCCGGAAGGAGGAGTGAATCCTCATACCACATTTGCTACCTGATCGAGAAACTTGCAGGTATATTGGGGGTATAGAGACGATTCGAAGTCACATAGGAATGCAGGGTCGCAAATGCCGTAGTTCCAAACTATGGTGCAAAGAAGCAGAAGAAAAGAACAGAAATAGCAACACACTATTGGGGAAGAAAACCTTTTATTGAAAGGTTTTACTACAACAGGTGTTCGAAATAACGACCAGATGCCGTCTTGCAAGCCTGACAGTGATGCTACATGGAATTCCTGATGTTCTGGAAGATTCCGCCAGGCAGCCTTGCGTAGAGGAAGCTGAATGGAAGGTTTCATGAACATCGATCCTGCTGTAAGTCCTATTTTGAGATCCGTTTTCCGAGGTGGTAGGATGAACTCGTAGAGACGAGCAACGAGGAACTACTGGTTGGCATGCTGACAGTAAATGGAGATGCAGATTGTACCTAGCATTCCGCTTGGTGTTGTACAGGAACGTTACCCGAACTCCCATTTTCCACATCACACGACCTTATCAAGTGGGAACAGAAGGTTAAGTGAGATTGGTTCTTCAACGAGTTAACTGGTTCCTTTTGATGTGCGAGACGCTTGTTTCTTCATTTGAAGACCTCATCTCTCGAATATTTGTATCTGCCGTGAGGATACGTGGCATTCCGTGAATCTTCAAGTATGTAAGGAATTCCATGCAGCGTCGCTGTCTGGCCTGACAGACGACTTTTGGTCGTAATTTAGAACACCTGTTCTAGTACAGCCTTTAAATATTATGTTTTCTGTCCCATTAATGTGTTTCTGTTCTTTTTCTCTGCTTCTTTGCACCGTAGATCGCAACTACGACATTTACGACCCTGCATTCCTGTGTGATTCCGAGCTGTCTCTGTACCCCCTACACACCCTGGAAGTTAATCAATCTAGTAGCGAATCACCTTGCATATATGAAGGATTAGAAAAAAAGACAGCATGTGTAGAAGAATTAGATCAAACGAGGGCTCGTAATTATTAATATTCAATAATTCAACCATAACAACTTAACCATTTGACTCTACTCCACATCAGGAGATAAAAGAAATATACTTGATGTTCTCCTGAACATAATTGCCTGATCTTTTATTCTAAATTATTTTCCATATGTTAAAAACATTTAGCGCACCTATGTGGTTACTATGCTAGGGATTTGTGAACTGGTTTTTTTTTTTTTTTTTTTTTTTTTTTTTTTTTTTTTTTAAAAAAAAATATATATTTAAATTGTTTAACGTGAATTTTTTTTTTTTTTTGAAATTATAGACATATCTAACATTTATAATAAAAAAGATTTTTAAAAAAATGAAATCAATTTTTATAAAATCATCTTAGTCAATCATCAAAGATCAAATCAATATCTGATGATGAAATTGAAATGGCTTGTTTTCGCAAAACTTTTGAATATCGCTTTAATTATATACTTCTTAGTCAGTTTCTCTAAAATTCCTCTCAGATTTTAACCATATCTTTAAATAAAAAAAATATATATTCCGAATTTAAAAGGCTTTC
The DNA here is from genome assembly GCA_019973975.1 of Trichonephila clavata. Taxonomy (NCBI): domain Eukaryota; kingdom Metazoa; phylum Arthropoda; class Arachnida; order Araneae; family Nephilidae; genus Trichonephila; species Trichonephila clavata. Next base: position 67,490 of record BMAO01029241.1, read on the forward strand.
TTTCTTTTATAAGTTCTATAAAAGGTTTACAAATGTACATCCCTTTTCATTTTTTTTTTCAGAAAACAAGCTGAATATATGAACTTATTGCTTTCTTCTAATGCCTATCTTAGCATACTTCGTCAAAGTATGTAAGAAAATAAAAGAAACATATGTATGCGGAAATTAGTACGTTAAGTCATGTTTCTCAAGTATGCTACTGATATATAACGATTCTTTAACTTCATACAACTTGTGAATGATCAATTTATAAAAATTTTACTACATATATTTGAATTTTGAATTTAAAACTTATTAAAGAGAAATTTTCAATATTATACAGTCGACTCTCGATAATTCAAAGTTGAAGGGACCAATGAAAAACTTCGAATTATCAAGAGGGTAGGAAAAAACTCCCAAAATACACGAAGGAAAATTTTTTTAACACATTTAAATTTGAAACTATGTAATAAAACAGCAATTGTGTACATATGTATAAAATTATTTTAATGTATTCTTAAAAAGAACATATTATACAGTATAAATATTATACAGAAGATATACAGTATAAATATTATACAGAAATGTACAGATCCCCCCCCCCTTCCCGAAATGTCCATTTTGTAATCCTAGTTTGACAATAATGAAATCAAATCATTGTAAAATTTTTAAATATGAAATAAAAATGTTTAAGAGAGAGAGAGAGGAAAAAAAAATGTCATATTGCACTGACTTCTAAAATTTTATTCCTACTTTTCAAAGAGCTATTTTTTCAAATATCGGTTACTGATTATTATTTTTTTCATACAAATTTACAGTAAAACGATTTGAGTTGTATCCCAATAGAGACATTAAACTACTACAGTTTTTATTTTGCTCCATTGATTATCTACATTTCATAAATACAGTGAACGCGAAAACTCTTAAGACGAAATATCGGTTAACATGAAATAATACAAACAACACGACAAACTACTACGTATTTTATTGCACTTTTTTGTCTTAACACGAAATGAAAATCGCTTTACGCGAAAAGATTTCTCTTCTAAGATGAACAAAATACGGAAAACTCCAGCTGGATTGGACTGTCCTATTGCATTATCAGAAGGATTCATTACAGTAGATGACGATAATTTGTGTACAGCCCCAATTATGGTAGATTAAGACATTTTAGAGTTTATTCAAGGCTCAAAAAATATCATGGATACAGATTCCGACGACGAGAATGAAACGAATAATGCAGCTCCTGCTCCCAGATCGTCCGATGTGAGGAACATCATAAAAAGTATGCGCAGTTATTTAGACGCACATTCCAATTTTGAAATGAATAACAAAGTGGACGATATCGAACAATTTGCTGACAATTTGATGCCAAAAAAAGCAATGCAACGAAAAATATCAGATTGTTTTTCAAAAACTCAGTAAATATTTTGTTTTTCAAAAAAATTGAAAATTGTGTTTTAAATTTCTTTAAGTTCTCGTAAATGTTCTTGTTTCATTGATTTTTATTAAATATATGCATATCTATGTAAATAAAAAGTATTCTAATAAATTTAATTTTGCGAAACATACGTTTTTTTTTGTTTGCAATGTTCTTTAATACAAAATTATTTTATAACACGGCAAAATATTTCAGTCTCTTCAGTTTCGTGTTAAGTGATTTTCACTGTACATTGACTAGGCCAAAAAGACATGATGTGTGATGCAATGATTCCTGAACATAAAATCACCAATGCATTTTTATGATAATCTGATAATTAATCTTCATAAAAAGTTTTTTACCTAATACATCAATTACTTTGCTGTCCCATAAGGAACATTTTCCCTTTTTTCTCAAACTGACCTTTTTGCTTTTCCCTATCATGAATGAAAGAGATAAAAACCTACAGGCGAAGAATGCAGAGTGTCTGCGAAGTAATCTATGCAGATATTAACCAGACTTATTATCATTCTTAACTCATTACGTGGTTGACCGGACATCGAATCTAACAAAGAACTTTCTTCCACTTGTATACCTTGGTGTTTATTTGTATTCAAGACATTACTCTCTTTCTAATCATTTTTCCCGCTTCCCTTGTATTGTTTGATCTGATGCTATTGTTAAATGCCGTTTCGCTACTTTCTCTCTGTTTTTTTTTATCTGGCGGTAGAGTAGCATCCATTTCGGCGAGAATCTTCTAAAAACCTATAAATCTAAATCCATATGATTGTGTTCGTCTTTTATTTCCTGTATGTATTAATATAGTTTGGTTTCCTCCAATTTTTTATTTTTGACATTTTTGTTCTGTTTTGGAATAAACAAGTCTAAAATTGCTTTTATTTTAGTTTTTAGAACTTGCGATATCACAGTGAAAAAGATAAAAGTATTTGATATTTCATGTTGACAAGGCTGTTTTCGCTATATGTATAAGAGCGGGAACTTAACGCTGGACACATTTTCGGTTAGAAAATTGCCTCATTTTTTATCAAAATTTGTGACATAGTAACTCACGCATTTGTTTATAATATAGAGTTTTTAAAATTTCAAGATATTTCATAAATAATTAATTTTTTCTATTAACATGCAAGGAGATAGGTCATTTAACATTACAGTATAGGAGAAAAATTGCGAAACGCATTTTATAAATGAAAAAATGTGTCAACTCGGATAAAAATGAGTAGTACGATAAAATAAGAGATTCTCTGAAGGATAGTGAATCCAGAATATAATATTAATGTGTTTGAGTACTTTTATATCTGATAAAATATTTCAAATTTGGGTCCTATTCTTTAACGTTAATCGAAGACAGCCTTAAAAGTGGGAGTGGGAACGTCAGAAAGCGGCCTTGCAATATTTTAAAGACAATATCTGTGTTTTCTAGGTGATATTTTTCGAAGTATTTTTGTAGTAATTTTAAAGTCTTTTATTAACTAAAATTCCGTAAATAAAGTTCTTTTTTGACAATACTTTTTTAAAATTATTTCCTCAAAATTAAATGGCAACTAACAATTAAGAAATTATTCGATCTAAAATTGCTCATTTATTGTAACTAAATAAATATTTAAAGCATTTTTGGATGAAACAACCCCAATTTTCTAAAAATGTATGCATTGCTCATTTGTAGAGCCTATTAAATATACTAAAACAAAATCTCATTTAATCTTAAATCAAAGAGGAAAAGTAGTAGAAGAGAGAGACAACTTCTCTTTAATTTGACATAAATATAATACAAATTTTCCACTCCTTAGATTTGTTCGTAAGTATTTGTACACGAGGTTATTTTTTTCAAGTAAAAATAAAACATATACAGATAATCTATTTATAAATTAGATTGTTCAGTAGCATGCTCAAGGCTGAATTTGGAGGCTCAAACCTCTCCCATAGACCAACAGAATTTTAATTTTTAGCATAAAGATTACGTCTTGGAGGTTTTGTCTACGTTTTTTCACAAATATAACCCTTCCTATGACAATTGTCTGCGTACGCCACTTCCACAGTTATTTTTAAATGTATAATGATGTTAAGAAAATTGTCTCGTTTACCTCCCTTCGTCGGCCTAATGCATTATTTGTAGTAAATTTTCTTTTTGTTGCCTGATTTCCAAATTTTTTTTTATCAAGCATATATTTATTTCTTTTCAGAAGTCAAAAGAATGCAATAACTTTTTTCTACCACGACCAAAGTTTCGGTTAGTTTGTAATGTTTCAAAGAACACACACGAATCGCTACTTGATGTATAGGTATGAAAAAGAAATCATTTAAACTTTTAAAAACACTATCCATCAAATTCGTAATATTATTTTTTTTTATCATTTTCTCAAAAAATTAAGATATAAGTTGAAGAATGGCAGAGTTCCCCCCTGGTTCCCCGCAAGGAAACTGAACCTCCTGTCCTGATGGGTTTTCGAGTTGACTTTGGTTTGGGGCTTATTCCCTTAACCGACAATTTATTGTCTTGCTAAAGTTATTCTAACTGAAACTAAAATTTATCATAAATAACTCGGAAATAAATTATTTTATATAGATTACAATTTATTCTTTTTTTCTGCCAATCGATGTTATACAGATCTGATTGGTGAAGAACTATTTGTGTACAAACCGGTAGGTATCCCAGAGGCGTAACGTACACCCCTGCAGCCCCCACACCGTGGGGTACCCAGGACTCAAGGGGGCCTAAAGACTGAGTGATGCCAAGTACGAAACATCCGGCTTGGGGCCCAAAACCTGATTTTGCAGGAGGGCCCTAATATCCTCCATTGGGCCACTGCGGTATCCCATTACCTTTTGAGTTTCCTCAAATATTTTTGTTGAAAGAAACATTACCAGTGGCGCATTCAAGAGGGCAGGGGGGTCCCCGGGTCCCTTCCCCCTCCCCTCATCACCCTTGATTTTTTTACCGATTGATTACAATCCCCTATATATAGTATGTAAAATTTCATTCAGTATCTCTTACTAATAATTAATTTTATTAATTAATACTAATTATTTATTCAGCAATTAATTTCTTTACTGTTTTTTGTTCCTGACAGTCGATTAAATCAAAAGAATATGTTTGACAGCGTATTGGAGTATGGTGGACTATACGAGAAAGGTGGACTTTCGGATCTGTACCCCTTCCCCCCCCTTGAAAAATTATTGTGTGTACTACTGAATATTGCCATACATTAATTCCACTTTTAAAATCATTAAATTCGCTAGAATTAAACATTTTTTTATTCTAATAACAAAACTTCTCCAACATGCAGAAAAACTTACATAAAGAGTCATCTTAACACTTGTTGGCTCGAAACTTTAAGGGACACTTCATGAATTGGATTGTTAGCTGGCTGTTTTGCACTCTCGTTCATTTCCATTCAAGCATCTCAAAAACAATGATTTATGAGTTATTTTTCTCTCATGCACGAATTCATCTTGGCATTTGAAAAAGGAGTGTCTGACTCCTTATGACACTAATTTTTTTTTTCAGTTTCCTCTCAACTGATGAAAGGATATTTCGTGGCGGTATATTAACTAATTGGCGATCAGTTTTCTTTGTTTGCAGTGAAGTTTTTCATTGAACCCAGCGTCTGTAAAAATGTCAATAACTCATAGTCACGCCAACTTTTCGTCTGTGAATCTCATTGACAAGCAATGAAAGAAAGAGTACAAAGACTTCACAAACTGGGACGGGGTGGTTTTGATTTTTTTTTATTTCTTTATGTGCGTAATTAAAGTGAATAATGGAATTTTCCGCCTTCCTTTTTTTTTTTTTTTTTTTGAGTTACATATTTAAAGGCAAAAGCACGATGTATTTGATTGGTCAAACCGAATGCCATCGAAGAGAGCTATTGTGTTGCAATACAGATCAATCGATAATTACAATCGACATCTACCTATCAATAGCACTCAATGAGCTGTTTCACCTTTTGGTATTAATAACGGGAAGTTTTCAAAAGATTAGAGAGAGAGGAACAGGCTTTTTACAGAATATTTTATTTATAAATTTTTTTAATGAAAATTTTTTTAAATCATTGTATGCCGAAATTTCAAATGGGCTAAATTCACGCGACGTCATAGTCACATGATACCTGCAATCACGTGTTTCAAGCCAATTAGCTTATGCGTTCGTATGACGTCATAATCACATGATAAATGCAATCATGTGTTGCCACCTAATCAGTTCAGGCACTTCGTTGTGTTGCAAACTTGTGCTTTTTGCAGAAACTTTCTTTTCAAAAGTAAATATTTATTAACAATAATAATGCACATAGATAAACAAAACGCACTTTATTTAAAAATATATGTATAATAAAAGTTTTTTTTTTAATTTTGAAAAACGCTAAAATCATCAGTGTCCGTGTCAGATGATTATAACGCATGTTGAAAACCCTAGAATGCCTGTTTGGCTTGGGTGCTTTCGTCAAAATTAAATTCCTGGTACGAATTCGCATCGTCAGAGCTCAGGTGCCACCTCTGGGGGAAGAAACTGAGTGTCAAAATTACATTGCGGCAATTTGTATCCACCTATATCAGGGGTGGCCAAACCGCGGCACTCGTGCCACAGTGTGGCATGGTGGTGTTGTAACAGTGGCAAGCGAAGACATACTGAAAAATTTTAAATTTTTTAAAAAGATAATAAACAATCAATTTTTACACAATTTTATTTCATTTTATTTATTTATTTTGAAATAGAGTTGTCTCAAACAAAAAAAAACCCTCAAAATTTGGATTAAAATGTGTTTATGATTAAATGTTTTCTGCAAAGAACATAATAAAATAAATATCACTCAAAACTAGCTAATGTGCACTTATAATAACCTATTTTTTTTAGCATCTGTAAGAGCTAATCCTAATATAGATGTCTTGGTTAAGAAAGTAGTAATTCAAAAGCCACATTAAGTAAAAACTGAACGTTTGATAATTATTTTGAATTAATATCAAGTTACTCTTTTTTTTATACTAACAATTGATTGAACTTGTAAAAAGTTTATTAAAATAAAAACCTATATTTTACTTTCGTCTTTTACATTATTTTTAAATTTCGGCTACATATACTTGCACTAAAAATGCACTATTTACGTAAAAATCGTTTGATAATAAAGTTTGATTCCCATTTACCTCGGAGCCCTCTTGTCTACCTGTAAACCCGGCTAGATGTGTAGAAGGAATAGAATAATCCACAGACATGATTTCCAATCTAATTAATTTATTAATCTTAACAATTATCAAGCAGACACAATGCAATTCTAATTAAGGTAGCTGAAATATTGTAGAGTGTGGAGGTAAGATTCTATAACACGGAAATACTACTACAGATCCTCAACTGAAGCTAAGACAGTTTAAATACGCTTAAATATAACTACATCGCACACGAATAAACTAGTTTCTACTTAATCAAACGCACAGTACCTGAACCTTTAATGCATCGGATCCTACATTGGAAACTTCCAGGCACTCTCTTCGGCATGAACAATTCGTAGGCTCCACGCTCTGTAATCTTTAACTAATTCCACTCCTTTTCAATCTACAATTAACAACTAATTCTCAAACTTCATGTTAACTCCTACTTGCACACATCCAACGTATCAACTTCAGCGTGTCAACAACTCACTACCAAAACGCGAAAACAGAATTTATATAATATACCTTATTTGCATAAATCACGTTCGCTTACTCGATGAAGGTTGGTTGAAATAAATATTTACCTTAAAGATATAAGAAAGGATTATTGGAACCGCGTATATATCCGTTACAAGCTTATAAATAACGTTTTTTCACTTTTCCACATCTGTTTGTAGGAAAGTTGGCAGTGGCACGCTTAATTATATTTTTATAAAATAGTGGCACTCTTCCCCAAAAGGTTAGCCACTTCGGACCTATATGGTGCCGCATTTAAAAAGAGATTCAAGCTCCCGGGAAATGTACTAGATCTGCAATAGAAAAAACCCATCCGCAGCCCCATTAGAAAGAATAAATAAATAAGAAATAATAAGTCTTATATCAACTTCGAATTTAACGGAGAACACGTGATTGTATTTATCACGTGACTGTCATGAATTTAACTCATTATGTGCATGAATAATAACGGTATAAAAGCACGTGCTTTTTATTCTTATTAAACAATGAAATAATAATTTCTCTTAAAGAAATTTCATGGGAGGGGGAAAGACTGATTAACACTGCAAGATTCAGAGAAAGAAAAAGTTAAATTAGACTCTTAAAACTCCCCTCATAAAAATGTCACATTTCTTTTACTGTTAGGAATAAATATTACACTTTTCAGTAAATTTTACTGACAAATATTTTATTTTTTTTAATTTTTGTTTGTCATTTATTTGGTTGTAATCGCCTTATGTTATCAATACTGTTTCCACATCTGAAACCAAAGTTTATCATCAAATTGACTTGAACATTGTGATATAATTTCATTAAATACAATAATTGGTTAAATGGTTGATGAAAAATTAAAATTTATCAACTTTTAATTAATAATGAGTATTTTTTTTGGTCAACTTCTTTCATTCTTTTCTTATTAAATCTGATTGCAAAAAAATATTCAAAAATTAAATAAATTAAAAAATTAAAACAACGGAATATTAAGTAAAAAAACATCTAAACTCATGTAAATTTGAGTTTTTGTCTTTAGCACAGATGAAAATAAATTGGAGAGGAACCTTAACTGAGCGAAAGAGAAACCTAAATTCGAATAAAACAAAGACCGAATATTTTAGCTTTTTTTTATGCATAATTTGAAACTTAAAACTTCTTTTATTCCTTTTGCATGTCTACACACATTGATGCAATATTTCATAAGCACATGATGATTTACTTTTTAGTGGCTTGAAAAGTGAAAGACATTTTATGACGAAAATTCTTATTCTTCATTCACCACTTCGTAATTTTCCATATTACAGCACAAAAAGAATATTTCCCACTGACGAAACAAGCGAAAAAATCAATTACTCTTTCAAGTAACACATTGTATTTTAAACTGCGATCTTTTGGGCCATCTCACATTTCTCAACACCGAGTCCTACAAGAACCCCCCTTTTCGCATATATTTCGTCCTTCTCAGGTGTCGAGTGCTTAAATCGTTACGGTTGTGGTTGCGTATCCTTCCCACGAACCGAAAATTCGAAGAATGTTCGAAATGACGTGTCCCACATTTTTGACAGTAACAGAAGTGCTTCTTAAGTTTGGTCAATAACAAAAGGATTCTTTATTTTCTGTGGAGGTCGTATTGTCTTTTTTCTTCTACAAGCACGTCATTTTGGAATGAGTGATTTTTTATTACCATCAAGGACTTGATTTGGCTTATGAATATGGTAATTAAATTTCAAATCAGCTCTCTCTCTCTTACCAGAAGTAAACTTTTTTTTTTCACGTTTCTTCGTGAATTTCGCTGTCTTTAAGACGTAATGTTCTTAGACCAAATTATTATGACATAAATGACTATCAATGAAGATTGTGATTATTCGTTTATTTGTGATTTCCATTGCGTCGTTTTTTATACTTTGATTGCTCGATATTTAATATACATTTTTAAGTTAAGTTTTCTTTTCGGAAAAATATTTATCCTGGTATATGTATCTCATAATATTTAACGAAACTTTTGATGTATTACGTTTTTCAATTTTCATAAAAAAAGATAGGAAAAATCAAACTTTGCTTTTTTTGTTTTCCTTTTCATAAATCTTAGTCTTTTTTTATTGGATGGCTGTGGTAGCCTTTTAAATATAGCCATGAACTTGTGGCCAGTGTTTTCAAGTTACGAGTTCAAGTCCTGATGCCACAGAAGACCTGACATGTAGAAGGACTAATTCACTTTAAATCCGTCGTGACTCAAAGTCCTCACGTTGGCGAAGTGTGGAAGTTAGGAAAGTGGAGTCCAGGCTCAGGTGTCATCCGCAGTTCAAATTTACGAGGTCCGACACCAGCAGCCCTCGTCTAGCCTTAAGTGTGTTGCTAATATACGCTTATTTACTCACTTTGTTTGTTGATACACTTTATTATAAATTATAATAGAAATATTTTGTTTTTATTTTTAAAAAATAAAGAACGCATAATCATATACGTGTTGTTTTCTTGGAATGATTTTTCTCTAAAACAGTGGTTCTTAAACTTTCCATCCCCCCCCTTTTATGTATGTTTTTAGGCCTTTCAGAGTCTTTAAAAGATGGAAATCTCAACGTTACATGAGAGACTCCGCGAATCCCCTACAAAGGCACTGAGGACCCCCATTGGTTCCCAGACCACTGTTTAAGAGCCACTGTTCTAAAATATATTACTTCGAAAATATTTTAAAACAACAAGAAGTATAAAAAATACTGTACTGTATCAAACGTTTTAAAAACAAATTCAATACAGCAGATTACTTCCATTCAAGTTTACCTGGTAAGCGATTGCCTTTTATGTTGAGTACATTAATTTAGATATTAATAAATAATATTTTTTCCAACTATGTTTACCGTATAAAATCATGCATCACATGATACACGAAATATTTTATGCGCTGAAAATGTGTTGTAGTCTTAACTGTGACTCTCCTTTTAAGTATCTCGTTATGTTTTCTTCTCAACTTAACAGATACGAACTTAAGATTGTCAAAAGGGGAGCATGTAAGATTCAAAATACATCAGCAATTGAAATCGATATTTAAGCTATTCCGAAAGGAAGCGACAAGAAAGCCCCTTGCCAAAAAGGCAGGAATGAATACATGTATAGTATATTTATATAAGAGAACTATATATACCGTAAAATTCGGCATATAACGCGCACTTTTAACCCAAAAAAATACGGTCGAAGTTAACGGGTACGCGTTATACGCCAGGTATAGAAAGGGGAGCTTTAAAAATAAAAAAATAAGATGAGCATAGAAAAAAAATTAAGACTTCTACATAGATGGGAATAATGTTTATTTTAAGTAAATGACATTTCTAATGAACTTAAAGTGTTGTAGTTCTGGAAATATATTATTTTTTCAAATCTTGGGATATTATCTCAAATAAATGACTTCTAAACATAATAGCATTGCACACATACTCTTCAGGTACCTTCGTAAAAAAGGGGGTGCGCTTTATGCGGCGAATATACCTAAAAATTAAAAAAATGCAGCTCGAAAGTATGAGTGCGCGTTATACGCCGGATTTTACAATTAATATACTACTGAGAATTATATATATATATACTCACTTATTAACGTATTCACTTATCATGAGATTTCCGGAACTATTTGACAAACTTAATAGTGTCGCGCACACGTTTTGTTTGTTGAGTAGAAAATTACGAAGTAAGTGTGTGATGGATCTATACACGGCTCTACTAACCCCTTCAGGACTCTTTAAGGAAAATAATTAATTCAACCAACTTTCACCGAGTGAAGAAAGCGTGATTATACAAATTAAGTGTATTATATAAATTCTGTATTCGTGAGTTTTAGGAGTTAGTTGGATAGTTGAAGAGTGAAGGATCTTGAAATGATTAAGTGCAATCAGAGTTTATCAATTGAAGATTTTTGAGAGAGGATATATCGACGGTGATTAAATCCGGATAAGGATCGCCTTCAAGGACTCAAGTGTAGGACTTGACTTTATAAAAGTACAGGTATCGTGATCCTTATTTAAATAGAAGTTTAGCTTATTAGTGCACGCGGCGTAGTTTATATTGAGCTTGTTTAAGTTATCGTGGAATCGGTTGAGGGTTCGTATTATTATCCCCAGGGTAACGAGTCTCACCTCCGCGCTCTGCTATCTGATCTGTTATCTTAATTAGATTATTATTGTGTCTGCTCTGCTTGATATTTTGGTGACAATAAAGCAATTAGAGTGAATCATGTCTACTGATTATTCAGTTTCTCCTACACACCTAGCCGGGTCTGAGGATAGACAAGGGGGTTCAGAGGGAAGCAGAAACCAACAGGCATTACAAGTGTTCTGGGCACTTATAAGGTTACAGACACTTCTTAAGGTTACTTAAGCACGGAAGAGGGGGGGGAGGTGCGTTGTTGATTTTTAAATAATCTTATTTTGAGCTAGTAAACCTATCGACTTGAATTTTGGCTAGCATGTTTCCACTAAAAACGGGTTTTGCTGAAATCGGCTCCCAAAGGAGATTACGAGTACGTAAAAGATAAATATACTTCCGTTTTAGAAATCGAAGCCCCCTTATTCTTTAATCAAGAGGCAAATAATGTACGGATATTTTTGAATACAATATACTTAAAATACAGTGAAATTTTTGAAAAATTCATTTTCAGAAAATTTTATCTTAAATGGATATCAAACATACTGGTGAAATGTTTTAAATATCGAAAATAACAGAAAAAACGGCGTCTCTCATAACAAAAAGCAGATAAGGCAATTTTTTAAAAAATTGCTTCAAATTTAAATCAGGGGCCACTAAAACGCCTTCAGCGGGCAACGGGTTGAAGACCCCTACCCTTAATGTAGCTTCCACTAAAGTCTAAAATTCCACAAGTCAGTGTGTTATGTAAATGCAGCCACACTCTGTCCAACCTTCTCAAATGACCTCAAACACACGCTGGCAGCAGATAGAATCGACATCATCGACGGCAAATAATGGAAATTAGACGCTTTGTTCATCCCGTACAAAGTACCGGAAATGTTTAATCGCATTATTCACTTGTTTTGTTTCTATCCACTCCTTTTGTAAAGCCCCGCGAAAGATTACCTCTCCCGTACAACGGACTGCCATACACTGTGATACGGATCTCCGATAACAGTTCACGGGTCAGAGAAGCGAAGTGAAGAGAAGCGTGAAGTTTTTAACTTGTCCCTCTCCCTGCTGTACATTCCCATTATTCTACCGTATCAGGCAGTTACATTTTCTATAAATAAAGAAATTGTGTTCCCTCCATTTACGGTGAATGCGAGGCCTCAGGTAATTGTTTGTTTACTTATCTGAAAATCATTTGTCATTTTTCACTTCAAAGATACATTCGATTTGACTTTTCTTATCCTCTTGACCTTGAAGCAAGTCTTGAAGACTCAATTTTGCTTTCAGTTTTAAGTACTAATCTAATCACCTATTCAGGATTTCTGTTGAAGAACCAGTTTAGTATTCAATTTCATCTGTGTTAGCTTTGATTTGAAATAGCAATAGAAATGTCAATATTCATGATTTCATGATTAAAAAAAAATTTTAATACACAATTCTCAGAACCTAAATTCAAAATGAAACGCTCTAACAAGTATAAATAAATAATTAGCTGATACTACCCTCTGGATGTTTCCTGATGCTGTATGACGAAATAATGTTTTTAAGTTATTGATATCTAACTCCTAATATTAAGCTTTCGCATGTATTCAAAAATAATCTTTTTGGCTGTGTGACGCGAAAACGTTACACCCTTACCCTCATCCTCGGGAGTTTATATCCACAAAATATGTTTTTAATAAATCTCTATTCAAAGAAAAAAGAAAGAGAAAGAAAAAAAGAAAAGGATATATTTACCAAAATCCGTCCCCTTAGTTATGATACTTCAAAAATGGAATTTTGTGTCTATTACGCCCCGCAAACCTATTAAAAGTAACAAAAATTTTGCAAAAACCTTTTTTTTAAAAAATTTATTATTATTATTTTTTTTGCGCATCAAAAATGTACTAAGCAAAAGAAACGTGTCTGGGATATTTCAAGTATGTACGTCTAATAGCTCCGAAGATGAATAAGGGAATGAGTAAGAGTCACTTTTCTCCTGTATATATAAACGGATCAGAAAAAAATTACTCCCAAGTTAAAATTTTTGTTTTGTTTCCCGATTGCCTTAAAATGCTCAAGTTCGAGCTCTTATAGCTTTCAATAATCTTTAAATAATAGGATAAAAGTTAAAACATTTTAGTTCCAATTATTAATATTTATTGCATTCGCCCATCCAGTATAGTGGTTAGAGACGCTGACTGCTGTGCCCAGTGGCATAACGGAGAATATTGGGGCCCCCAGCCCAAATACGTACTTGGAGTCAGTTGGGCTTTGGGCCCCCTAGAATCCGTGGGGCCCCGCAGTGCGGGGGTTGCGTGGATGTACGTTACGCCACTGACTGTGCCGTAGGGCCTGGAATCGAATCCCGGAGAAGGCATCGATGTTTGTAAATGTATAGTACCCCTTTTTGAGGCAAAGGGGCTCTAAATAGCTGTTGAGCAGCAAGTCCTCTCGTGAGGTTGGTGGAAGGAAAAGAAAGGTGGAAGGCCCCTGCACCCCCAGGGTGTTCTCCCTCTAAATTGGGGGAAACCGAGCCAAAAATTGTACTGTCACCTGTATGGTGCTCAAGGCTACGGCCAACGACAAGCGTTCATCTAGAAGTTCAACCTATCTCAGGCTCTGGCATCTTTCCTTCCCTTCGGGATGGACATGACAACAAAAATGTTAATTGTATCAGTGACTACCGTAACATCTTGAGATAATGGATTTGATAATTTAAAGACAAATTTCAAAATCTTGGCTTAGAACCGCATTGAAAGGTCATCAAAATATATAAAATGTATCTACAGCACGGAAAACTTTCATCCTCACTAAACCACTGAAGGTGGTATTTGTTATGCTCAATTAGATTAATCTTGCCATTTACAATAATGCTTACTGAAAGGAAACCACAAATTCTCTCAAATATTCGAAACTAGCCAGACAATTCAGCTATGAACCAAATATAAAAATTTTCTAATATGAAAAATCACTGTGATAGAAAATCGTTGCAATTTCCTGAACACATTCTTCACTTTTACCCTCCAGAATCAAAAAGATCATCCTTCACTATCTTGTCTTAAAAATCCTTGTCGTACTTCAACCGTCAATGCATTTTATGCTCCTTGCATCCTGGTAGAGAGATATTCATAATAAATAGAAGCTAGAATCAAATATCCTTATGTTTGCTGCATGTAAATAGGATCATATGCATCTTTATATGTTTGAAAGCCATTTAGTAGTAAATATATCGCTTGCGGGCAATTTCCCCTCCTGAAGAATTGTACTTGCATTGTTCGCTTTCCCTGGTTTTATAATCCGCTATAACTAGGGCATTCGAGAGAATTTTTCGGGCGTGTGAGTTTTATAAAAGGCAACACAATGGATGAAGGACAACATTGCATTTCAATTTGAGACACACCCTGTGAGCGTCCATTTATTTAGAATAACTAACTCTTCATACCCCCGTACACACTGGACAGATCTCTCTTCTTGGTGATTGCTACATTAAAGTGCTTATCTCAAAAGTCACGATCTGGAGATATTGCATTATGCATTCTCCCGGAATAATTTTCTCTATTATTGTGTTTACATGTTGTTAACTGCAATTGTAGCTTCGTACTTTGCGAAATTGTTTCCTCTGATAAAAATCGAAAAATTTTGAGCATTTTTTTCTTATCCAGGTATATATTTAAAAAAATATGCTTTTGGTTTGTATTCTTCAGTTTTCTGAATCATTATAATATTTAGTGTTCGTTTTTAGTGATCCTTTGATGCAAGAATAAAAATAGTGACAGTCGAGTTCATATTAGTTTTGGAAACTCTTTCTTTGGTATAGCGTAAATGCTTATAAAAATAACAGGAATCAGTTCTCGAAATGAAATGTGATTTAAGATAATAGCTGGATTTAAACTGTGTGTGACATGTTTTCAGTATAAAAGGAAAAATATAGGGGTTGTCCGTTACCTTGGCCACTAAGCTACTGCGGCCATGATATCCGTTGAAAATTTTGTTAAAAACAAGCACAAATGTTACTCATTTATCAAAAATTTCCTAAGAAAAAACAAAGAAAAAACTTCAAGCAAACTAAAATTTTGCTGAAAATGAAAATTTATTTTTTTTGTAAGAGAATTGCTGATCAAAAAATAAAAGTTATTTGATTTCTGAAAATTTTCTTTATATTAGCACCAAAATATATAATCTTTGCACCTTCAATTTACTGTCAGTGTCCAGCATAAATTTAATTATTAATACATACAATACATATTATTAATAATACATACTCCCAATTTCCTTTGCATATAGGCTTAAAAAAGATGCAAATTACACTATGACAAGTGTGAGTAAGTGCTTAGGAACGTCAAACTCTGAAGCAACGCAAGGACTATTGGCGACGGATCTTGTAAATTTGAACTACGGTCAAGTGACGAGGACGACACCTGAGCTGACACCCCACTCTTCTAACTTCCACACCACACTAACGGAAGGGCTTTGAACCATGATAGATTTCACGTGCTTCACCCCTTCTCGGTTTTTCCAGAGCTGAGCTCAAGCAGGTTGAAACGTACTATCCTGGATCATCCCGAGTGTAGCTCAGGCACTGTGAAAATTTACATTGTGCAATTGGTCTTTCCCAAATGATTTCACATGCGGTTTTTATGGTTTCGAATAAACGAAAAGTACCACTTGGTGGAATTTTCTGCAAAAAGGAGATGTCCTTCTGTTTAGCACCCCCACCCACCCCCTCTTCACGCTTGTCTGAAAGACACTTTGTTCACTATATATCCCCAACAGGGAAGAAAACTAATCCAACACGACATTGTATTATTTGCTGTTCAAAGAGAAACAGTACAGGGAAGGAGTGAGAGAGGGAATATTGACGTTGCACTGTTCAGCTACAGGAGGGCTTTTGGCGACGGACCTCGTAATTTTGAACGATGGTCAAGTGACGAGGAAGACACCTGCGCTGGCATCCCTTTTCCTAACTACCACACCACACCAACGGGAGGACGTTTGAGCTCTCGACATATCTAACGTGCTCCGCTCCCCTACACGGTGGGTCTTCAGCGGCACAGGGCTCGAACTCATGACACGCCGGCCATGAGTCAGTTACCTTGACCGCTAGAAGAAAGAAGGTAAGAAGAGGAAAAAGATTCTACTGTCCAGCCTGCGATGTTGGGTAATGGGCCATGTTTTCGAATTTATCATACACGATTAAGTTTGGCCAAAAATTCCATAATCATTTATGTAAATGTAAAAGATGTAAATAAAATTTGTAATTTAAGATAAAAGCTAGGTATTCTAAGCTTTGTATTTATATCTAGAGAGAATCGACTTCAAAATCCAATGATTTCTGCCATACAAAAAGCCAACTTTGCTGGTAAGTTACTCATTTATTTAAATAGATTTTTTAGCATTAATTTTTAGGAAATTTTATAAACGAATGATGTTTTTATGTTTAAAAATATATCTATGTTTGAAAGTAAGCATAAGAAATTGACATTCTTTGACCCATAATCCAGAAATAAAATGAACCTGGAAGGGTTAATCCTTTCTACTTGCGGGTCTTCAGTGGCATCAGAATTTAAACCCGTGGCTCAACAATTTCGACCACGAGTTCGTGACCATGACCTCTAGGCTACTACGGCCACACACAAGGACGAAAGAATTGTGCGAAGACTTCAAGAAAGACATTTTTTAAAGAATATTCTTAAAATTCACCTCTCTAAATGGCTATTTTAAAATTTATAAAAGTTCTGAAAGAGTGGTATACTTTTTTAATAAAATGAGAAAGATCCAAATTGCAGGGAATCATTATCATTTCATGAATGAGCGATGTTTTTTTCTGGACACAACGTTTGAAAATCAGCTATTGTTATTTTATTCGACACAAAAGTGTAAATATATTTATATAGAGTGATATCTTTAGACCTTATAACGTTCATTGAAAAATGTTATCGTCATCAAAAACAAATTTCACGACCAATCGAAGCGATTATTTTTCATTTGCGCTACATTCGTGTACTGTTCCGATATTTCTGGAAATTTCCGGAAAACTCAACGCGCTGCCAGCTTGAAATACTCTCTTTCCGCCTTCGTGCGTCTCACGAAACGGACTTGCATGACCAAGTAACGTGAATATTTCAGTACTTTGTGAAAATAAATTTTTCATTCGAGTTTGTGCCGCTGACTTGTATTGTTTGCACGTTTTCGCCTTGACACTATTCGTATTCCTTTTTATAAACCCCGCTGCTAAAATTATTTTGTTCTAAAATCTGCACAAGCAGATGAACTAGACGTTATTTGAAGAAGAAAGAAAATAAAATGAGATGACATTTATGATTAAAAGTAATTTATTTGCTTAATAAAATTATGTTACGATCAGCGAATATGCGTAAAATGTTTGAATTAAAATTGCGAAGGTGTATTAAATGTAAATTTTGTGTTTTTGGACCATTTTTCGTTTTCCGTATTATACCGTGTACAGCAAGGGTGTCAAGCTCAAAGGCCAACTTGAGCCAAACAAGCAATGTTTAACTTTAGGTAGGCCGCAAAAAAAATTATTATTCATAGAAACGCAGGCTTAGTTTTAATAATACATTATAATAAATATAAAAGAACAAGAAAAATTTAATGTTTACTTCCTGACGCTTGACGTCTCTTCTCTGTTTATTCCTATTTCGGGAGAAATTTTAATATTGTATTGTTACGAATTTTGTATAAAATAGTGTAAATAATTTGTATTTGGTTGTGCAATGCATTTATATTACGCTATGGTATATTTATTTTATGTTAAAAAATTGTAATATTCACAAGCAACGCCGTCCCTTACGTTATAATGGCGATTCAATCGGAACTTGGCGATATGTTGGCGATAAAGCCTAGTTGGCACCATTTTTGGCGACCAATTTGGTGACCATGTTGGCGACCATTTTTGGGGATTTTGTGACCCTCTGGATTCTTCTAGAAATTAGTGGAGATCTATGACGATCATGATCTATGACGCAGGCGGATCTTTCTCTAAGTTTCCGCCACGGCTATAAATAGAGCGATACACGCAAAAACGAGTCAGAAACTGACTAGTGAACTGGCCTTGACCATGATTAACTCGGCTGTGCTTGTGAATAATCTTTTACATACGTGTATTTTAGATACTGATAATTGTATCTGAGTGCTGTTGAAGGTGTGAAGACCTTCTGAGATTTATTGTGTGAATATTGCTGCTGCATCCTGTATTTCAAAGATTGTTTTTGCGACAATAAATTATCATCGCTCTTAAAGAACTGACTTGTTTTTTGCGACTGTTTTGCATAAAATCCTCGAACCCCGATCAAAGTAACAGTATTATATGTTATTGCGATATACTGGCCTGGCCCCAAAAATGTTCTTTGTGGACTGCGAGTTTGACACCCCTAGTGTACAGGAGTTTACATAAATTTGTCTTTCAAAAATTTTTTATAGGCAAATAAATCAATTATAGGATGAACTTGAACTTCATGGTTTCGCCCACTATTTTTCCAAAATTTTTATTTCAAGAGATTATTTTTAATTTCACGAAAGTTTGTATTTATATTTTCAAAAAGACAGTACTTCACCAGTAAATAGCTTATATGTTCGGAATTTCATTGAATGTGTGTATGTGTGCGTGTGTTATTGAAATCTCTACTCCTACTTCTCTGACCAAACATAACTAAACACACCCCTATTTTTGTATAACTAATATTTAAATTAAATTTATCGTAATAAAATATTAAAAGAGTTTTTGTGCATTTTTAACATGAAGTTAAATTTAAAATATTTAATTTAATTTAATATCTCAAATTTATATCCTGCAAAAAGTTATTCAAAAAGGATTTGAAATGGAAGTTAGTAAAAAAAATATTTTTACAAATTATGTGTTAACATTTAAACATGATTAAAATTTAATATCGTATAAATCAAAAAATAATCATCAAAAACTGCAATATTAAGAATAATAAATGTGTACACCGTGTGTAGGTAAATCACTTCAGATTTTTGCAAAAAGTCTAAATTAATTCTATAATTTTAAATAACATGAAAAGAAAAATGGCAATTTTATTTAACACAACATTAATAATTATCCTCCCCTTTCCTCCCTTCTGTTCTACTCCATTCTAGCTTTGGCAATTTGAAAGAACAATTGACGCCTGTGCATCTGGTGAAGGTCACTGAATCTACGGTCAAATTATAAACTTAATGTTAATCGCTGACCTTGAATTTAAATGCCCTTTATGTTGTAAGATCTAGTAAATCGTCACACTTCGATACGACTCCCAGTACCATGAAATAAGTGCAGCATTTAACTACGTAAACTAAACTGAGAATTTCCTTTGTTCCTATCTTTATGTTTTGAGGGGAAAAGCGACTCATTCACTCACACTCATGGCGATATCTCCTGAACTATTAGACCTACAGATTAAAAATTTGGTAGGCGTGTTCCTTTTAAGGAGTAGAGGTCCGCTACAGGAGGTATTTTTTTTTGAAAATCGACCCTCAAGAGGTGTTGCGAGGGCTTAAAGGACGTTATAGATAAATATTCTCGAACTATTTTACCCACAGACTTGAAATTTCGTAGGTATGTTTCTTTCATGGAATAGAATTCCTAAGAATGGGTTATGCGAAAATCAACACCTAAGGCAGGTTGCGATGGACTAAGGGGCGTTATAGATTTAAAAAATCTCTTTTGTGTGAACTGCTAGATTCACATACTTGAAATTTGGTAAGAACTTTTCTTTTGTTGAATAGAGATTCCTTATGAACCGATTTTATGGAAATCGACTCATATGGGGAGAACGAGGAGTTACGGGGGCGTATTGATAAAAAAAGACATGTTTTTGAGCTATTATATTAGACTTTAAATCTGGCAAGCATGTTTATTTTGATGAGTAGAGATCCACTAAAAATGGGTTTTGAGGAACACTGAGAGAGGAGGTTACGGAAGTACAAAAGATACTTCTTCTTCAGTTATAGAAATTATTATTCAAGAGAGCTGTGCTTTTTAAATCAAAAGGTGAGAGTTATAAGAATGTTTTTCAATACAATCTATAGCTTAATTCTAGGACTTAGATATCAATATTATACACTTATATAATCAGAATATTTTTATACAACATCATCCATAATGAAATAAACGGTGAAGTGGGTGGCCAACGGCTGGTTTTCAATATATATATATATATATATATATACTCGTATGTACATTCGACTCTCGATAATTCGAAGTTGAAGAGACCAATGAAAAACTTCGAATTATCAAGAGGGTCGGGAAAAACTCCCAAAATACACGAAGGGAAATTTTTTTCTAAACCATTTAAATTTGAAACTATGTAATAAAACAGCAATTGTGTACATATGTATAAAATTATTTTAATGTTTTCTTAAAAAGAACATTAAGCAGCATAAAATTATACAGAAGTTAAAAGTCCTGTATTAAAAGAATACATTTATGTATTAAAAACAACTATTAAAAGAATACATTTAAGTATAATAAAAACAACTATTAAAAGAATACATTTATGTATTAAAAACAACTATTTAAAGAATACATACTGTACATAATTAATTTTTTTTGACAAAAATCTGTTTGTTTTATGGCATTCTTTTTTTGTTTTATGGCATTCAACCAACCTAATCAATAGATTTTTCTAGAATAAATGAAGCTTGAAAAATGTCCGCATCAACAAAATTTTGAAGGAAAAGGTTGAGTACTTTGTTTACTGATACTTTAGCTTCTGTCTGAATTATCGGCATCAACTCCGATGGTCATCAAAGGGGCTACATTACAGGGGAGCAAGCAGACAATACAACAAAAAAAGGTTCCAACCTGTTTGCTACAGGACTCTACATGATAGTGAGTGTTTGAATTGTCGAGAGTTTTATTAGATCACTTCGAATTATCGCGTGTTGTATTCTGACCAGCCATAGATTTTACTTCGAATTACTGAGTGTTCCAAAACGTATTGTTTAGTTTCGAAATATCAAGAGTTTTCCTAGGGGCTGAGAATATACTTCGAATTAGCGATAGGTTCGTATTATTGAAGGTTTGAATTAAAGAGAGTCGCGACTGTACATATATATATATATCCTGAAAAAATTTCAGTTCCTTATCATTAATGAATATACAGTGAATATTCATATTTCCAAGTATTACATACTTTTAATTCAATTCAGATGGCTTAAAAATAATATGTTCCAACAATTTTACATTTAACCTTACAGCAGACAAACACAAAATATTCATAGTGTTACTCCTATAATTTTAGTATTTATCCTATAATTTACTTAGATTGCAATTATTCAGTAAAAATAATTTTATACCTATTGTTATGCTACATTTCGGCCATTAATTTTATAGCTTTGAATCTGTATTTTGATTCTGAATCTAGAAGTAACTCGTTTATTGTTCACTGATTCATTGTGATCTAAGCATTTTTAAATGCTTTCTTAGGTAAGCTACATTTTTCTTATAATGGATTTAGGACTTTAATCCATTACTTTTCACAAGATTTCGGTCAGTATTATAAACAGAAAGGATGGAAAGATGGCTAGTGACAAAACTCGTTAAACTCCACTTTTATACAAAATTAAAAGCTATCTCTGTCAGAATTGTTTATAATCTGCCTCATCTATATTTTTAAGCTTCCAATACCAGTTAAAATCTTTAATACACAAGTCACTTCTGTCTGTCTAGTAGAGATTGAAAACTACAGATGTATATACAATTACGTGTGTGTGTCCGTTAATTAACAGTAATTTATAATGAAGAAAAAGATGTGAAATTGAAAAGAAACGTACGATTTCATCGAACCATTTTATATATGAATTTATGAAGTAATGATGCGTTCCATTCCCACAGAGAATACATGTCTCTCAGCAAACAAACAAAAAATCTGATTGAAAAAGAGAGAAGGTAAGCAATTTTTTTTATATTCACATCCGGTATTTGCTGATCAGCAGACCGAATGGAAATTATTGTTCCTTTATTTCTTCTGCTTTAATTACTGGAATGTTTAACGCAAATAAATTATCCAATCGCTTGCCAGTAGAGAGAGTACTTTGCGCGCAGAGTTTAGTATATCAATGGGTTACGGGTATTCCGTATGCAAAGAGTGAAGCAGTTAAAGGTGAAATCATTTATTCACCGATGAACAAAAAAGGTAAAAATATTCCGTTCCATTTCGCATTTTACCCTTTATTGTCAGTGGGGAACTGTTCAATGATTGAAAAGTTAAGGTTGATTTCACTGACTTTGCTTAAGGTGTGCAGACTTCCTTTCTCTTTTTGGAGAATCTATTATGGCTAGGTTCTTCACTCAGCGTAACCAAAGTGCCTGTTATTTGTCTGCTTTACAGGTACTCTTACGTCCAAAAATAGGCAACGGTAGCCTAGTGGTTATGGTCGCGAACAGTGACGTAACGGAGAATATTAGCCCCCCCCCTGCAAAATCAGGTTTTGAGCCCCAAGCCGGATCTTACAAAGGGGACGTACTTGGCATCAGTTAGACTATGGGCCCCCTAAAGTCCTGTCAGTGGCGTAACTGAGAATGTTAGGGCATCCCTGCAAATTTTGGTTTTGGGTCCCAAGCGGGATCTCACAAAGGGAACATACTTGGAATCAGTGAGACTATGGGCCCCTATAGTCCTGTCAATGGCGTAACTGAGAATGTTAGGGCCTTCCTGCAAATTTAGATTTTGGACCCCAAGCGGGATCTCACAAAGGGAACATACTTGGCATCAGTGAGACTTTGGGCTCCCTAGAGTCCTGTCAGTGGCGTAACTGAGAATGTTAGGGTCTCCCTGCAAATTTGGGTTTTGGACCCCAAGCAGGATCTCACAAAGGGAACATACTTGGCACCAGTGACACTATGGGCTCCCTATAGTCCTGTCAGTGGCGTAACTGAGAATGTTAGGGTCCTGAATAGGGCCCCAAGCGGATCTTACAAAGGGAACGTACTTGGCATCAGTGAAACTATGGGCCCTCCTAGAGTCCTGTTAGTGGCGTTACGGAGAATGTTAGGGCCCTCCTGCAAAGCCAGCTTTTGAGCCTCAAGCTGGATCTTACAAAGTGAACGTACTTGGCACCAGTGAGACTATGGGCCCCTTAGAGTCCTGGCAGTGGCGTAACGGAGAATGTTAGGGACCCCCTGCAAATTCAGGTTTTGGTCCCCAAGTGGGATCTCAGTAAGGATTCCAAAACCATAACATAGCTTAGACTTTGGACCCCCGATAGTCCTTCCCCCCCGATGCGAGGTGTACGTTACGCCACTGGTCATGAACTCGTCCTGACTATTCGAGTCCTGGAGCCACTGAAAATCCGCCGTGGAGAGGGAGTTGAGGCATATTCAGTGGCTCAAAGTCCTACTGACGGCGTGGTGTGGTAGTTAGGAGAGGGGGTGCCAGCTCTGGGGTAGTCCTCGTCACTTGACCGAGGCTCAAAATCACGAGGTCCGTTGCCAATAGCTCTCGCGTTGCTTCAAAGTGTGACATTAATAAACCCTCCCTTATTCATCCCACATTTAAATTACTATGCTTTTAGTTTTCTCTAACCATTTGTTTCGAAGACTCCTTGACATAGTCCAAAATTGTCCATATATTTAAGGAAAAAGTGTTGGGTGTTTGGCCACATAAGTGCAAATTATTAACGTTCAATTTCAACTTACCCACGTGAGCGTCATTTTTATTTCTCGTTTTTGTTTTCATTCGAATCAGGAAAAATTGTGCTGTCGAGAATGCCGCTTCACATTTTATATTCAAAAAATGACTTATATTCTTAGTTAAAAAAATTTTTTCATTATTCCACAAAAATTCATTAAAATTGTATTACTTCTTTGCAATAGAAAAATTCCTGATTTATACAAAATAAAAATGAGGTTTCATGAAATTATTCTTGAATCTGTTGAAAGAAGAGATTTTTATTTCCCTAAAATTCTACAGGAAATCCGTTAGAGAAATGCCAAGGTAAATATCAACGAGAGAGAGATTCGACTATTATTCAATCTTCAGCTCAAAAACAACACTCTTTATGTCATCAAAATAGATTATGTGATTTTCTTTCGACCAAGAACTCACGGAACCCACGCCTATTTTCACCCACAGCGTAATTTAAAAAAAAATTCTCTGTGCCATCCAAATACACCTCCTGATACCTCTTCCTACTACGGCCTTGTACTAGAAGGTGCAAATTTCTTTCTCTCGCTTCTAGTGGGTCGTAACCGTGACTGCCACCTCTTCTTTATCCTTTTAAAGAGTAATCACCTCTTCCGGTCGCTCCTACATGATTTAGTAGGAGTCTCACTTCAATATGTTTTCGTACAAACCCGTGATTCTTTGACAACAATATGTTCTGCTGGCTATGTATTGCATCCTACCATCATGTCATTGAATTCGCAACATTTCATTAATCTTTAATTTAACCGGAAAAAATAAGCTGTTTTTGTACTGTTTTCGTCTTTGTGTGTTATCTTTGAGTTCAAGAGGTGATTTTACCTTCAGTAAAAAAGAAGAAAAGAAAAAAAAAAAAGTGCTGGTTTCTGAGTCATCAAATGTGGCACAGAAAAAGAATATATAGAGTAGACTAAACTTCTTGCTCTGATTATAAAAATTCATTAAAAAAATAACCATTTAATATAATGCAACTTTTGAGCCACTGGATAGATCAGTTTTATTAGTGTGACGTCGTGATAGCCTAACAGTCACACAGCTAATTACCAAAAGACATTTTATTTCTGGATTAAATAATTAGTAATGATAAATACACTATTAAAATAATAAAGCTGTGGACCTTTCGCTGTGGAAAAGTTCTTCTTCAAAGTTAATTTCAAATATGCCCAAACATTTTGCCGCTGACTCCGAAAATTCATAGTTCACCTTTCTCCAAAGTTAATTCGCCGGCAAAATTCATCCGTGTGCATTAAACGTGGCTGCATCCACAAATTCAAAATTTGTAGAGTGAAGATTCCGTTAATTCATGGAGATCGAGAAGTCGAGAAAGCTCCTCTCCAATTCCGACCTGATACCTTTAAACTCCAGGAGGGTGTAACTTTCACGCCCCTCAACACCTCTCATTGGCGGGTGTCCAGCTTTCCCGATCGTAGTCCCACTCCATTGGTGCGTGTGAGCAATGACCGACACATTTTATCTCTACTCCAAACGGACTTGTGACCAACATCTGGAGGCTATAACTCGTCCTGTCATATTTTCACAGAGTTGGCGTCTTTGACTAGCCTTTCCGACAGTACTCTATTCAAGTTGGCTGCGTCCATATGTGTGTGTGAAACCCAATACAAAGGTGCTATAACTCGTAGCTACCTTCATATTGAGCATTTGGGCTAACAGTCGTCTGTGAGTCGGGGAATGAGAAGGGGTGTGGTGACTTCAAAGACATTCTCCGAGATAACTCGCACGTGTTATGCCCCTGGAGTAAGGAAAAAACAGCCGTGCCCTGTTTGGCGCATTAATATTCAGGGTAAATTTCTTCTTCGTTATGGGAGCAATCCTCTTGGTGCAAAATCAATAAAGTGATGGTATGAAATGTTTAAAGAAATAGGGAGCGTTATAAAAATCATAGAAGTGACAAAGTGGGACTGAAGAAACTGTTGAAAACACTTGGTGGGAACTAGAATACCGCTTGGGCATCCTCCGAGCTACCAAGGGAGCACACGTTAAAATTTTCTAAGGCAAATGGTCTTATAAAAAATCCTAAGAAACGAACAATATATCGAAAAAAACATATGTCTAACTATAATAGTTTGAGCACAATAAATATTTATAGTTAGGGCAAGACTTTTCGTCCACCCTATATATTAACGTCTTCAATAAAACTAATCTATAACCTAGATGTGTATTTTTATATAATCCCTTGTACTTTCTCAAAAATCTCGGCAATTTTACACATTTAACCGATTTGAACAAAATATTTATCTTTGGGATGAAACTTCTTACACCAGCATCGTCATGTTCGAATGAATACAAAATAACAATAAAAAAAATCACACGTTTCACACAAACACACGTATGCACACACTCACATTCATATTTTCAACATTATTTTCATTTAAACTTGCAAACGTTGTGAGGAATCTATACGCGACCTTCTATTAACAAGCCTCTTGGGTATTCTTTGGGCCAGCAAAATTCACCTATCTTCTCCTAAAGAAAGAAACCTGATATGCAAATTAAATTTATTATATATATTCCTTGTTCGCGAATTATCGAAGTTAGTGAATTGGAAGTGAAAAGAATAGATAAACAGAAAGTTAGAAGTTGAGTTAATCGGAGGTGACAAGATAGTTACAAGGTGAAGATTACCAGATTTGGATTAAAAGTCCTTGTAAAAGATTATAGTCAGGAAGTGTTAAATAAGTTGGATTAAGTAGAAGACTGCATAAATTCAGGTACTGTCACTTATATTACGTTGATATTTAGAGTATTGAAGTCGTTAAGTTAAGTACTTATCTTCTGTGTTAAGTAACATTAAGGAAGATCCACATTATTATAAAGTGGTTATTATATGTATTCTCCCCAAATGTGTGTGAATCTCGTCTTTTCCCTCTGTTGCTTGACTGAATTATCCTACTTTTAGTGTTGAATTGATTTGTGTTTGAGTCGATTAAAGTGATAAATAAAATAATGGAAATTTATCATATGTTGAATGATTCTTTATTTCCTTCCTCACCTTTAGCTGGATCACAGGGGAGAAGGGAATTAGGTTCATTTCAACGTACACAAACATATATAAAAAATGTGCACAAAACAAAAAATTTGGATTACGTGCATATAATTATTGCACATACTGAACTTAATGACGCATCAGCCCATGAGGGCCAAGACCTACTGTGTCTATCTCAGTTTATGTGTCCAAAGGCACTGGGGTGCATGTGCAGACGTTTCGGTCAAATTGTCAGTCTGACGCGAAACCTCAGTGTTCAGTTCCCAAGCAAACTTGGTACTCGTTTGTCGACCCATTGAAGGGACGAAAGGCTGAGTCGACCTTTCCCAGCCCTGGATTTTGACCCATGACCTGTAGCGTGGAAGCGCAATACACAACGACTCGATCTTTGGGCTTCAATTATTGCACCTACTGGAAATGTAATAAAATTTTATAACTATACTATACGTAATGCCCGTAAGTTATAGAAATGTTATGATCCTGCAATTGTGGTTTTATCATTCTTATTTTCTTATTTTGTGGTCGAATGTGTAAATGATCGTCGAAGTCGATGAAGTCGAAAAGAGGGTATAATTGTATTATGTTTTTATGTATTTTATCACATATTTAATCAACCGTGCTTATTGTTTTCTTTAATCTTTCTATTTTTATTAGATCTATTGGCTTAGTCAAAGAGGTGTCCATTAAGTACGAAAATCTTTTTAGATTTACGGAAAAAATGTCTGGTGATTTGACGAAATCCATATTAGTTGCTTTGGCATATGTGAATGAGTGCTTATTGTAGTCGCATTATAAAGAAAAGAAACACGAGGGCTATTGGCGGTAAATCTCGTAGTTTTAAACCAAAATGAAGTGCTAAGGACGTACCTGAGATGGCACTCACTCTCCGAACTTCGACGCTACACCAACTTGAGAACATTGAGCCTTGAAAAATTTAATGTATATCAACCCCCTCTACACAGCGGGTCTTCAATGACATATGGACTCGAACTCATGACACGCCAGTTTCGAGTTTGTGACCATGATCACTAGGCTACCGCGGCCAAATGGCCAGTAGACGAAAACCTTTAAAAACACTGTTGATAAAAAAAATTTCATTTTTCAACAATTAATACGTGAAGTTAAATCTCGTAAATTAATAAATGGTTTAATGTAGTTCAAAATCAACAGCCGGCTGGGTGGTGTGGTTAGTTTGTCGCTGACCTTCTACCCCCAAGGTTGCGGGTTCGACCACGTCCCAAGTCGATGGATTTTCATGATGCAGAAAATCTACAACGGCCATGTCGTATAATTATACGGCATGTGAAAGATCCCTAGAGTGCCTGTTTGGCTTAGATGTTCTCGACAAAATTAAATTCTAGTACAGATTCGCATCGTCAGAGCTCAGGTGCCCCCCTCTCGGGTGGAAACTGGGCGTCAAAATTACCTGCGGTGATTGGTATCCACCTATAGGGTGCCGCACTAAAAAGAGATACCAGCTTTTGGAGAATGTACTAGGTCTGCAATGGTAAAACATCAATCCGCAGCCCATTCGAAATTTTAAAAAAGTTCAAAATCGATACATTATTAATAAATATGTAATTATGAATAACTTTTGAGTCAAAAACAAGGCAACCACCAAAATAACTTTCTAATTACATTTCTGATTCGGTTTGTACATAATAAAAAATCACTATCCTCGTAAAACATAAAGTAAGTTTGTAAGCGATCGTGAAGTTCCTCTGTTCCTAAAAACAAATACAGCCTTTCTGAAATATAAGGAAGACTTTTTTTCACTGAGTTTTATTTAATGAATTTCTTATACCATTAGCAATGACCAACGTCAGCCATAGATTACCATCAAACAAAAGCCACTGTTGATCAAATTACTGAACTCTAAGCAGTCATATATGTCTATCTGGTACCGAAATCGATTATTTCGGCAAGGATACGACCGAACGTTAATGTCAAGGAAGCCGAACGTTCTGTTAATGATGGTATCCGAACATAACGGCGCAGACGTGTTCGTGTTTTGAAAACAGTTCCCAACTTTTGAGAACATGCGAGCTCTCTTCCGGTTCGTTTCGCATCTTGAGATAGGGTGTCGGTGACCTGCAACTCCGGTAGTTTCAGATAGGTTTTCACGAGCGGAACGCGATTTCGGTTTCATTTTGCCTTTTTTCATCGACAGCAACGCCATCTAGGTTTTTGAAAAACGAATTTTTTAAAAGAAATATCAAAAAACTGAATGGAACACGATTATAAACTTGCGTAATAAAAAGGAAAAACCAGCTGGAAGAAACATGAGGTTTTTAAAAAAGATAATGTTTTGAACAAACTAAAATTCCTGTTTACATGTTTTTACTTATATATTTTTTTTCATCCGATGCCACAATATGTATGTAAAAAATTCGTTATTAAAGAGTTGAGAAGTTGAATAATTTTATAAATTCATTACAAAATACGATTATTTTGAGTCACATTTTTGTTTTTAGAGTGGTTTTTTGTGACAAATATATCCCATAACTGTTTCTATTTACACTCATGTCCATAAATTAAAGATAATGAAGTTCAGGCAAAGAAAGAGACAGAAGCAAAACAAATTTGACTTTTTGTAAAGTCTATTTATTAAACAAAAGGTAAAGAGCAAAAAAGATGCTATATGTTTGACATAATTAATAAAAATTGCGATTTTTACTCCCTGGAGCAAATTTTAAAAAAAGAACCTATTTACAAAAAACAGTATAACATGGTTAGTATGATGTTTAATACGGAGTATGCCTCCCGGACGATGCAATACAGGCCTTACCACGCCTACGCATGCTGAGTATCAAATTATCAATCTGATCTTGGGGAATATTACACCACTCATCAAGCAATGCCCTCCGAAGTTCCGGTAGACAGGTGGGAGGGGGTTGACGGGCTGCAATTCGTCGGCCAAGCATATCCCACACATGCTCTATTGGATTCAAGTCCGGTGAGTATGCTGGCCAATCCATACGAGTGATATCCTCCGATTGAAGGCATTCGTCTACAATGTTTGCACGGTGAGGACGGGCGTTGTCATCCATAAACAGAAATTCAGCTCCCATGGCACCCCGAAACAAACGTACATGTTGTTCCAGAATGACATCCCGATAGATGTGGCCTGTCATCCTTACACTCTGAACATGCAGGTCAGTTCTGGAACCAAGAATAATTCCTCCCCAAACGAGCCATCCTGCACCACCGTAACGGTGTCGTTCAATGCTGTTCTCTTCGTGGTAACGAGTACCTGGCGCTCTCCATATGAAAGTCCTGCGAGAATAAGACTGCAAACTAAACCTGGACTCGTCGGAAAACATCACACAAGACCACTGTTGCGGTGTCCACAATGCATGCTCTCTACTCCAGGTTAATCGCAGGCGACAGTGAGTTGCGGTAAGGGGAACACATCTGACAGGCCTACGAGCATATAGACCAATGTGCCCTAAGCGTCTGTACACGGTCTGCCTTGAAACTGTCATTCCGGTAGCTGAAGAGAGCTGACGAGATAGGTCTGATGCTGTGCTCCGTCTGTTTCTTTTGGCAGTAACTGCCAAATACCGGTCCTCATTCGGCGTTGTAACTCGGGGGCGACCTGTGCTGTAACATCTACTCACATTACCATCAACTTGGAATCGTTGCCAAAGCCTGGAGATGACACTCTGGGCGATTCCAAGTTCCTCGGATACTTCCAGCTGGGTACGTCCACATTCCAGTTGTCCGATAATTCTACCACGTAAAAAATCATTCCAATGCTTTTTTTGTGCCATAACTATGCGGTTATTGCACTGAAAGGCTTTTAAAGCGCTTGTGAACAATTTTACTTCTTTGCCACCATTCCTTATATACCCCTCTCTTATACTCTTGTCATTGTGACGTACTATCCGCGCCATCTGGTGGTTTCCTGTAATTTGCATATTCTTCTTCAAGATGTGTGTGATAATTCTACAGGTGAAATTTTTATTTTAGAGATCAATTTCTGTGTGATTCTGAATTATCCTTAATTTATGGACATGAGTGTAATTACGTTGGTTGTGTTTTTATGTATACTTAGAAGTGAGCAGTATTGCGTTGCAGAGACACCCCACAGCATCATGCTTGATTCCTATAACTTTATGGACCTGTTTATTGCTAGAGCTAGTTGCATTAAATTATCCGTGTTCATAAACATGAAAAAGAATAAAAATAATAATAATAATTCTCAATCCATTTTAAATTTTCACTCCAATAAATGCGTGTTTGTAATGTGTGTGGGGGGGGGGGTCCAAAACTGTATTATAAAAATATATCTTTTTATATGTG
The DNA here is from genome assembly GCA_019973975.1 of Trichonephila clavata. Classification (NCBI taxonomy): domain Eukaryota; kingdom Metazoa; phylum Arthropoda; class Arachnida; order Araneae; family Nephilidae; genus Trichonephila; species Trichonephila clavata. Next base: position 98,616 of record BMAO01029241.1, read on the forward strand.
GGATTATAATGTTTTTCCGAAGTGGTTCGCAAGGTCATCTGGGTTGGCCACCCCTGCTCTTGATTATAAATTTCTAAAATATTGATGGACACCACGTGCAAATTAGTAAGCAGTTAAAATTTCTAAATGAGAATTACACATCAATTAGTTAGGATTTGTTTTTCATACGAAAAGAAATGTAAAAGATCTTTGAAAATAAAGTTTGTTGAAGTAATTTTATTATTCAGTCTAATGTTTTTCCCCGCGATACCAAGAAAGGTATTCTAAACAATCAATGTGAAACTAATCATTAAGCAATTATTATTTTTTGGGGTTTTTTTTATTGAAATTACTACATAGATCAAACAATGCATTCAAAGTATGACTTAACTAAAAAGTAGAGTTATAAGATGACAAAAAAGTGCAATATCCTTCATTTAATATCGATAACAATTGGTTGAACAAAAAGCTAGTGGGGAAGAAGGAGTGTATATCCTCATCAGTTGTAATTATTTAACCACATCAAACGATAACCTTCAATTCCTGTCTTGTTAGATAATTAGATTGCTTGCGGATTTTCCTTATGTCTCATATTGTGTGTTTCAATTCTGTTCATTTATTTTCATTCCCATTCGACATCCGTAATCAAAGCCAGAAGAAATAAGTGGAAAAAAAATGTGATCTGCATAAATAAAGAGTTTAAATTTTCAATAAATGTAGAATTTATTATTCTGCGTATGCTCACTCCAAAATTTGTTGGCGATTTGTTTTTCTACGAATGAACATAAAATTGCCTTAGCTTTTTCATTTAAATCAGGGGTGGCCAACCCGCAGCACGCGTGCCTTAGTGTGGCACGGCGGGGTTGTAACAATGGCACGCGATGACTTATAGAAAAATTAAGAGATTTGAAAAATAATACTAAATTTTTTTTAATAATTTTTTTGAAATGCGGTTGCTTATACAAAAAATAAAGGAACTCTCAAAATTTGTTTTAGGAGAGTGAGTAGGAAAATAAGTTTCCCCTGTCGACTGTGGTCAGAGCTGTATATGAAAATCAAGACATAGAATGAGACATTAAAAATAAGACATAACTTTATTTTTCCACATAGGTACCAAGTACATTGAGACATTTGTCACGCCATTTGATAAGCTTCAAAAAGCCCGCCAGGAAAAACTCAGGACTTTGCATACGGAAGAAGCGTTTAACGGTTATGAGCTAAAGATGAAACAGCAGGTGAACGCGTAAGACACCGATACACCATTAAGTAGAGGTCAGCAACGATCAAGCAAATGGATTCGGAAAAAGTTGCCTGGGCTTCTCAGATCTGGCGTTCTGTTGTTGAATGACAATGCGAGACCATACACACGGCTACAGCAATGTAAGACCATATTGAAACTCTTGGTTGGGAGCGCCTACACCATCCGCCATACAGTCCTGATCTCGCACAAAGTGACCTTCATCTGTTTCCGGCTTTGAAGGAGAATCTCGCCGGAAGGTGCTTTGGAAGCAACGTTGAAGTCACACAAGCCGTTAAACGCTTCTTCCGTGTGCAAAGCCCAGAGTTTTTCTTGGGGGGATTTTTGAAGCTTATCAAGCGGTATGATAAATGTTTCAATGTATTTGGTACTTATGTGGAAAAATAAGAGTAGAAAAAAAATCTTGAGCGGGTCCGCGGTGTCAGGCTGATACAGGAAGAGGAGCAACGGAGATCGAGAATTTTTAAGAACCACTGGCTTAAACGGTGATGAAAATAAATGTAATGTAAACGGTGATGTGGAAATTTATCACGCTGTTTTTATACCTACCTCTTTCGAACTGAAATATAAAGCAAATATTGCAGTACTATATGAATTACGAATCATGAATATCCGTTCAAATCTTCTTCCACATATTAGAGCTCTTGAGTTTCTTCTAAAGGTGACAGGCCAATCCGGGAAAAACAGGCCTTATTCTTTTCCCCCGCCCTCACAATTGCAAACTCAAGGGAAATTTCTCAATTGAAAAAATCACTGCTTAACTTCCTTCGCACTTTTATAAAGCGTCCTTAAAATAGAAATTATTTTATATTTGCCCGGAAAAAAAAATTTGTGTATTTTTTGTACAATAATATATGGTTTCAAATGGTACTACTAATCTACTCGGGTTTAAATCAGTCATTCTTTTTTCGATATACTTCATTTTATTTGCAATTAACGCATGCGTGTATTTAGTGATATTCTCCAAATTTTCTATTCAACCTACTCTATTTTAATACCTTTTTATAAACTTCACATATATGTAACGAAATCTTTGAACTCGATTTTTACCCACTTAAAAAGGTCAGATTAATTCGAAATTTTGCTCACTTGTCTAGGACCGATGACAATACAATAATTTCATAATTTTGTTCCATTGTCCTAATCAGGATCATCAGGATTAATGATTTCTCATTTTCAGATCCCATCCCGCATCTGGCGACTAATTTCAGATCCCATTTCCAGATTTGGCGTTTTTTAGTTTTTTTTTAAACTATAATTTATTTATTTCTATAACATTAATTCAAAAGCATCCTTTGAAAAATCAAGGGTAACCATATAAATAAACGTAATAATTAATGTCAATATAAGAAAATGTGAAACGCAAGTTAAATTTTCCACCTGTTAGATGAATACCAAGCTTGCTTTAAATTCACTGATAAAAAATGTACATTGAAAAGAAGAGACATTTTTGTGCTTGTAATATAGATTTTTATTAGGAATAATTCTAAAACATTTTCAGACATGTTCTTTTCTTTAATGCAATACAATGTTGAACAAACTCAATAAAACTGATGATACTTCAAAAACCTTAAAATACTTCTTCGCCCTTTCCCTTAAGCTAGCTTGCCTTCTCAGTGTAGAAAATCGTTTAAAATACAAATTTTTTATGCTATGATTTCGAAATTGCATGCTTCTTACTGAAGCAGAAATATTTCTTTTTAGTTTTAGAAATGTTTTGAAATCAATGGTTATATTAGATTTATACTTAACATTAAAATAAATAATCATTAATTTAGTAATCTGCGAACAAAAAATGCATGGAATGTGAACACTTTTTTCAAGAAAAGAAAGGCGAAAATTCGAACAATGTGCTTTCTGTGGGAGAGAACTTATCCTCTAAATTGGGTGCATACTGTTTGGATCTCATAGTAAATAATTATCACAATTCATACTTATAAGTATAGCCGAACATTGGTTTCTTTGCTCTCTAATTTCTATCTAATTATCTACACACATAGGCTTCTTCTTACTACCATACATATTGGCAAACGAAACCTACGGGTCTTGCGCAATCAAAATCGTTCCACAAGTATTCCATCTCTGACATCATTTGTACGCATTGCTGGGTGCCACCACTGTCGTTAGGTTGGTCGGGACCCCAAAAGGTGTTATTGTTCCCTAAAAGACCTCCATTGTCGTAATAGAAGATGCCTTCTCTTTTCCGTATGCCGATCCAAGACTGTAGGATATTACCCTTTTTCATCAACGCTGTAAAGGAAATTCAAAATTAGGGAAGGAATTGGTTCTTACAGAGGTAGTTTGAGGAGTTGCATATATAGCCGACTCTCGATAATTCGGAGGAAGAAAGGAAAAACTTCGAACTATCCAGAGTTCGAATTATCAAGAGGGTAGGAAAAAACTCTCAAAATACACGAAGAGAAAAAAAATTTTCTTGCAAATTTAAATTTGAAACTATGTAACAAAACAATAATAGTACATGTGTATAAAATTACAATAAAGTATTTTTAAAAGTACATATTATATACAGTATAAATATTATACAGAAGTTAGAAGTCCTGGTAAAAAATAATACATTTATATATTAAAAACAATTATTAAAATAATGCATATACTGTACATAATAAATTTCTTTTTGACGAAAAAACCTGTTATCTTTCACTCCTCATTTGTAATAAAATCATTTCACACTCAGTTCCCTTAGACACTGTCTTCAACACCATTGTTCTTCAAGGCAGGGTCCAGTCCGGCCCGTATCCTATTTGGTCCCAGATGCCATACGTCACACAGATGAGCCATAAATCGTCATGTCAGTTTCACGCAAAATACACAATCCTACGCAGACAGATGGTCATCAAAGGGGCTACGTTATAGGGGGAGACACGCAGGGACAATAAAACCCAAAACTTGTAAGCTCCAGCCTTTTTGCTACAGGACTGTACAAGTTAGTGAGTTTTCGAATTGTCGAAAGTTTTATAAGATAACTTAGAATTATCGCGTGTTGTGTAGTCTAGCCAGCCACAGATTTTACTTCGAAATATCGAGTGTACAAACGTATTGCTTTAGTTCGAAATATCAAGAGTTTTTCCAGTGATTGAGCATATACTTCGAATTAGCGAGAGGTTAGTATTAACGAAGGTTTGAATTAGAGATAGTCGAATGTATAAGATTGTAGTAGGATGAGTTAATATAAGAATTCCTGCTGTTGCAAGTCACTAAATACCAGTCAGGAGAGTTTAGATCCAAGACGGTGTACACCTGAAGAAAATCCAGGACCGTTTTTGGATTCAAAAGAAGTGTTATTTGAAAAGCTTCAAACATACACAATATGTGTGCGTGTTTCAAGGAGTAGGATAGGCTTGACTATTACAATCCTTGTTTTTTTAGAAAGATCTAATACCACTGTGTGGAGATCGAATTTTTTTATTATTCTATTCTTTCTTATGTTTTGTTTTTCACTTTAATTCTTATTTTTAATACCAAATTTTTTTTTATTTGAAAATTTATCGCAGAGCCTTTTAAAGGATTTTTGATACTTACGTACTATCCCAAAAATGCCAACGTTCAAGATAACTCGCCAAATTAGCAACTCCGATTTTGCATGTGTAATACGCACTGAGTTGGCAATCATGTTCTTCATTTCATACAATGTTGCCAATGCGATTGCTATAATACGTAAGTACCAGATTTTCATGCGCAGATAAAATACTCAAACTAATTTTCTATTCAATTATTCGTTTTGAATTTTTTTTAAATAGAATTGCTGAAATTTAGCTCCTAAATAAAAATAAATTTTGACACAGAAAAAGTATTGTTCTCGATTAAAATGATAAATCTATGAAAATAATTTCTAAAAGCGCAAAATATAACTTATTGAAAACTTGTAAGATTATTCAAAAACTAAATATTATCTGCCTAAATTCATAAATTGTTTATTATTATTTTTGTTTAAAATTGAAGTAAGAGCAAAAACTGCTAAAAAAATCAAAATTTTTGGGCTACACACTTTTTAAATATTAAACCCTGAATACTTGTGTTCGAAGATTCATACAAAATTATAGATAATTACAAAATCCAATTCATAAGTCTAATGTATAATTCGTTCTATATATATAAGTTCGAATTTTCTATTTTTATTTATTTATCCAACGCCCGTGCTTGGCTTCTTGGCCATTTGACGCCTAGCCTCCCAGGTAACAGTTATACATTTATGTGGAACCTTAGAGAAATCTCTATAATCCACTCATCATAATAAGTAGGAAAAAAATAAGAATAATTTGTTGAAGTGTTACATAAGAATATAAAGCAGTCCACAATGAGTGCAGCCCAACAACTCTGGTGGAGGGGTAAGTGGGAAACCACTCATCCAGTTGATTTAGTTAATGACGTCACATCTCTGACAACCACACCCGTCTTTCAACCGGCTGCCGCATCTCGACGGAACGAGGGGAGAAAAGGGAGGAATTTCTTTAATATAAAAGATTAAAGAGAATATTATTTTTAAGTCCGCAACTCATTACCTCTTAAATATCTGCGTACGGTTATTGAAAGGAGATTTTAAATAACCACTTGGGAAAAAAGTAAGAAAAGGTGGAGAAGTTTAAAATAGGATCAAGCTGTCACACTAACCGCTTGCAAAAGCTTGCATGGAGGAGGGTAATAATTAGAGTGAATGAAGTCTTGCAAAAGAAAACGAGTGATAAATAATTTAATTTCTATCAAGACATTCTCATCCTTTTCAGAGCTGGGAAGAGTCGATATGAGTGGTTAAGAACTGCTCTAGATCTCTTAGAAGAGCTAGGGATAGAATTATCATAAGTCGGATTATCATAAGCCATTATTTCTCTGATGGATTCAGCCTAGCCTCCCAGTACCGACTGATGATGTCGTCAGTCGGTTATTCATCGAGTCCAGTGCATTGGAGCAGGTGGACGCCATCCATTCTAGCATAGCCGCAGAGTGGGCAGGCCTCGTCAGCAGTCAAGTCAAGCCAGTGGAGGTGTGCTCACAGAAAGTCATGTCCGGTGGTTAAGTGAAAGTGGGCAACAGCCTCGGCTATCTCCAGGTGCCTCAGGATTGGACCCACAATGGTCAGATTTTCCCAAGGCTCTTGGTTTTTTGGGACCCGGTAGTAAATTTGTCGATTGAATGTAGAAATAATGCTCTTTGCTCTTCTGAGAATCAAGGGGACTTCCGGTTGAGACGACTCGGCTCCCTGCCGAATTTTCTTAAATGGTTATAATTTTATACCTATTTTTTTTTTCAAACGACCGTTATTGTTTGCCTTGATAACTGCTAAGCGTTTGTTGTTGTTATAATATAAGATATACGTACTATTATATAAAATAATTTTGTCCTAAAATCAATTTTTTTAAATCTATTGATCGATTAATTAGATCAAAATTTAATTAACACGCTAATTAAATAAAGTATCTTAACAATGAGCAAAGTCGTTATCATACCTATTAAAGTCTCGTGATCGTTCCAAGTCTTTGGCATGGCCAGGAACGCTTCTTCAGCTCGACAGGCAGCATGAGCTTCTTGCCAAGATAAAGGAGTCTTGAAAAGTCTGAATTTCACTAATATGGAAAATTGATAGAATTTAATAATCTACAAGCAATAAATTTAATTAAAAATATAGAATACTATAGAATATAGTATAATATAAAATAAATAAATAAATATGAATATTATATCATATAAACTAATCTAAACTCAGTGGTGCAACAGCCCATAAGGCTAAGGTCTATTGTGCCCAACTTAGTACACGTGATTTTGGGCTCTGAGGTGCATGAGCAGGTGTTCCGGTCAGGTCTGGTCAATCTGACAACGAAAGCTGTTTCATCAGTACTTTGCAATTTAATTTATTCTAAACGTGCACTTTTAAGAGAAATAAATAAACTGCAATGAGCAATATCAGTTCTGTTCGTTAATGTTATTTATTATTAAAATTTGTACATTTAATTTTCAAAAGTAAGAATCTTAAGAAATCAGTTACTTACAGCATTTGTTTGAGCATTTTCCTTTAGACGAACATTGCTTGGATATCATGAATTCTTTCTAAAGTAAATGTCACATTTTAATAACAATAATTATGATACTTTTTCTAAAAAAACAATAAAAAAGTAATATTTTATGGATATAATTTTTGTCCTTATATTCTTTTAGAACGACTGTCGAGAGAAAAACTTAAAACTGTTCTCTGATTTTCTAATACGCTTTAAGCAAACTATACAAGTAACTGAAATGGAATATATTGTGAATACTCTAATTGCATATATAAGGTTTAAGAATATACTTTTAAATCAAGAGCATTTTAAAAACTATGTACGTTATTATTATTGACAAATATATACATTTCAGAAGAATAATTCTGCATAAAGCAAAAGCTGGCAACAGTGAAGCCCATGAACTGATTGGCTGGAAACACGTGATTGCAGTGACTATGACGTCACATGTTTAGTCCATTAATAATACTCTTATATTCTTATTTTTTTATTTAAAAAAACGCTATTTAAAGGAATTAAAAATTGTTAGTCTTCTTATATAATAGCACACACAAACGATTCAATAATACTATATAAGATATACTTTGTCGATAATCAGATTCATTTATGGATATATTATTTCCATTTAAACCCTAAATTCGATTTGTATTCTGTTCTTCTGTTCGACCTTGATATGGTAGTTTATCTGATTTGAACCTTAATATAATTAGCTACTTTATAGAATACTATCTCATTATAAAATGAATTAGACCTTAACATTTTATTTATTTTTATATTTTCTCCTGAAAAGAAGAGGGAAATTCTTTTAGAACATTGTATTGTACCCTAAAATGAATAACTAATCACTCAAACGAAAAAGAGGTAATTATTTGTAGCTTTATCTTGCGTTTTAACGCCTTAAGCGGATCTGAATTCATTTGTAATAGCGTGCATCGCCAAGATCGTATGACCCATAGCATTGTACATGTTTTAGGAACTAGAGAAGGAAAGGTAAAATGGCGATCAAAGAATGTATGTGATGAATGTATTCTTAATTAGGAGTTGCTCTGCTGATAAAGGAAAAAATCTACAGATCTTAATGAGGATCATGAAACATATTCAGATTGTACTCTACAATGTCTCCTTTAAAAACAATATATATATATATATACATTATTGTTTTTTGATTTACTATGGTTAATGAAATATATAAAAATAGTAAGGTATTCAACACAGTAGATAAAAGCATAGTTATTCTCGAAGTAGTATAATAAAAAACAAAGTACAATAATAAGCATTAAAAAATTAATTAATGTATTCTATTGAAAAAATACTAATTTAGGCACTGCATGTCAAAAAAAAAAAATTTGAAGCTTTTTTAATTTAATTATATCGACGAGAAAAAAACAGTCTGAAACATAACGTTCAATTCCCTAATTTCGATCTTGACAAGTTGTTTTCAATCTTATATTTTTAACGTTTTTATATATTTTTAACGTTCTTCATAGAAAAATTTGAATATAAATATCTGAATATTTCAGCTTATCCGATACAACGGCAAAACATTCTTAGAATTTTAAAATAATTGGCACTCCTAGGTTAAATAAGAAAATTTTTAACTTTATGTTTAACTCCTCTCTAAGATTTGATATTAGAAGTTTTTAGAGGAGCCATAGGATATTATTTCACCTACCATGTTCACTAAATAACAAAAAAATAGCCTCCATTTTAGAATTAAACAGGAGGGAAATGTTATAGAGATTTGTTTAATATTGATCAAGAATTTTTTTTTTCATGAACTTCAAAGAATAAATAAATAAACTCAGTAACTGATGATGTAATGTACTGGTACAAAAATTATAAAATATTTAAAATGATTAATATGCAAAAGAGATATTGGTATTTACGTATCTTAATTTAAATAAAATATCAAAATTAATAAATATTTATTTTGTATCATCCTCAAAAGTCATTTAATTTTTTTGTGTAAACTTTTACGTCTTATTGTATATCTCTCTGATCCTTGAATTTCCTTCTACGATAAATTTTATTCTTCAAGTGCGAAATAAACTAAAAAATAATAATCAGAAAATTTAAATATGCTTTCAAAAATTAATTTATGAAATTTTTTTCTTTTCTATCGAACATATTTTTAAGCTTTGAATACATATAGTCAATATTTGAAAAGTATACCTAAAAATTTAAAAATTCCACGAAGCTAACATAACATTTAGGAGAATTCAAGATGGAATCTTATATTGATTCAGAAACTTCTAAGCTTTGGGGAGCTTCATGAAACCAAAAACTTCATTCGTATCGCACCTAAAGAACGAAATGGCATTTGGAATTTTAACTGTTAAATAGAACTACCAAGATTTTGAAACATGAAGAGTATGACTTATACATTAACCTCATCATCACCTCTGCTAACCTCAAACCCAACTCTTCACGAACGATGTATTTTTATTACTTCAACAAATAAATTCAAGGTTCAATCTTATTTTCATCAAGGTAGTTTGCTTGAACTGAAAGGGTCTTGAGAACTTTGACACTAGATGCGGAGATCAAGCGGAGTTCTTGTGAGAACTTTAAAAGCTATTTGAATCGAAGGTCAATATTTTTTATGTTAACGTCACAACACACACTCATGCTGGGTAATTCATTAGAATCATCATTTCATAGTATCCTACAGTCCGGACATTAATTCCAGGGATCTGCATGCATGTTATGCAGTTTTAAATATTAACCCCTTAACTTCAGTCGGCGTAAGTATCCGTCTCTCTTATCCGGTACATTAAGTGCCCCTGGACGTATAAATACGTCTTTCCGAAATACAATTTTTTTCTTTTATCTGCTATGAATAAAACTATTTAGAAGGTTTGGGAATGCAATGAAATTACCTTGACTGTGATTCCAAAGGATTAACTTATTTCATAGAAACATTTGCTTATTTAAGCCCCCCCCCCCACGCCCTCAATACATCGCATACACGATCAATACATCGCATATGTGAAAAACGTTGGCACTGGGGAACGAATCGCGTAACTTTTAATCGGCAGTTAAGGGGTTAAAATCGGCCTTACGATACACGAAATAAATAAGTTGTATGTTCAAAAACGATTTTAAACGAAGAAATGTAATAAATAAGTGGTATTCAGTGTCTGTAAAAGAATGAAATCTCAACGTTATATGAGAGACTCCGCGGACCCCCAGGGATCCACGGACCACAGTTAAGGAACCTCTGGCCTAAAGTATTAATTTGTTTTACCTCTTTAGCGAAACTGTCAACGAGATCGAAGTAACTGTAACCGGGTGCAACTGTCAATTCCTTCTCTCCATCGCATACATACGTGTTGAGCATGTAACATGTCCGGTCGGCCCAATTGAAAGAACGGCAGATCTTGGATTTGCCTCCGGTTTGCCTCTGCAGGCAAAGACTCAGACAGTGTATTCGAGATACATCTGCAACAGAAAGAATAAGAGTAAAAACCGTATATCGTTCTGAAAAAAGCCGGTATTCAATTAAAGACTTAGAAAATCTTTCCTGTCCTGGAAAGCCTCGACATCCCTCTCATAATCACCCAAAAACGACATCTGAATCAAGACATAGCTACTCAGACATCCAAGCCATGACATAAAGGCTTCTGAGAATCAGTTATACTACACAGACACTTCACTTACAAGCTAAGACATCAGTCATTTAATTCTGTCCATGGTTAGGGACGTATTAAGACTGCTTGAGGCCCTGGCCCCTACACAAATGTAGGCCCCACCTGTGACCCCTGTTGTTGTTACTTACGCCCCCTGATTGACAGTAACACCAGTTCAAGGTCCACGAAATTCATCGTGGCTAAGGGCTAGATTTTTATGCCTGTCGTTAGCCTTATCTTTTGAGCACCATGCAGGTGAAAATACGATTTTGCTCGGTTCCACCCCAATCTTGAGGGAGAGCACCCTGGGGGTAGTCGAAGGACCCCCACCTCTTTTCCCTTTTCACCAACCTCACGAGAGGACTTGCAGCTCGGTGGCTATTTAGAATACCCTCTGCCGCGAAGGCACTATACATTTACAAACACCCATGTCTTCTCCGGGATTAAAACCCAGGCCCTATGGCACCGCACTCAGCGTCACTAACCACTATACCGGATGGGCGGCCCTATGACTCCTCTTAAAAGTAAGCAGCACATAATAGCATACGTTGGCAAATACTGCCGTTTTTTGACTGAATGAGTTATGGTGGTAGGCCTAGGCCTGTACGTGAGTGAGTGAATATTAACGTCACCCTGTTCAGCTACACGAGGCTTTTGGCGACGTATCTCGTAATTTTTAAGCGACGAGGACAACATATGAGCTGGTACCCCCTCTCCTAACTACCACACCACACCAACGGGAGGACGTTTGAGCTCTCGACAGATTTAACGTGCATTGTTCCCCTACACGACGGGTCTTCAGTGGTACTGGGCTCGAACTCATGGCACGCCAGCCACGAGTCCGTTACCTTGACCACTAGGCTACTGCGGCATCCAGGCCTGTACGTGGACCGCTGTCATCGCATGTAGCCAGTTGACATATCGTCCGAAATTCCCAGTTTTTCGAAAAATACAACCGGAAATAACACTTGACCTTTGAAATTATTCGAATTGTGATCTTCTTAAGGCTGAGTCGAGAACGAGACGAGGCCCTCATTGCGGTCTAGGCCCTGGGTCCGGACCCAGTTGATCCATGCCTTAAGACGTCTCTGTCCATGGTTGTAATTAGAAAATCTTTTTGATTATCTAATCATATTTGTAGCGTGAAACTACGTAAATCACATAAATAATTAATAATCATATAATATATTTACATATTGAAACAGAGAGAAAATTCTCCAATATATATACAAACTTTAATTTACTATTTCAATCAAATAAACATGCATAATTATTAATATTAAAACGTAAATTATATTACTTTAGTTTTAAATAAAAAATTGAAGATTCTTTGTAAAAAATAAGAAAATTCGTCTTTAAAAAAAAAATTAAAAAAAAAAGAAATATAGTTGTATTTTTTAAAAGCATTCTTTTTAAAGTTTAAATTCCAATAATTTTTTTTAAAAAAATAGTAATAAATAAATAAATATATGAATTTTTTGTATTAACACTGTTATCTTTACAACGAGTGTAAGATTTATCTGTTTTAAAATATTTGAAGATGTCAAGTCCTTTTTAATACAGTTCTCAATCTATCTAATTGAAAGGATTTATAAGTTATCTAATTCGATACTTCAATTGGATAATTCACTTTTTTATAATTTCAATTGTTCTCGTAATATTACCTTGTATTATTCGTTGGTGATTAGCATTAAGATTTTAATTATTACAGAAATCAGTGGGGTCAGAATAGCAACATGAATATACATTAAACATTGTTTGCCTTCGCATTATCAAACTGCTCATATAATTTTAACATTATTTGATTGATAGTACTACTACCTGTGGCAGATGCCATCAACCTTTAAGAGACCACACGAAGTACCACCACGCATCTCAAACTGTGGGGCGTGACCCTCTAAAGGGCTTGATAACCCTACGTGGGGGCGCGAGCATATCGAAAAGTCAAAAATAAAACATTATTTAGGAAAAAAACACTAATTTACTGAACGGAAGCAAATTAAAATACATTACGACATAATGAGAAATAAAATACACTGTTATGATGCACTTATAAATGTATCGGTACAGCACAATGTATTTGATAATTAAATTATCAATATTCTAAATTAAGAACAAATTCAATAATTACTAACTCCCACGGGCTTTTGCCATAAAACTATACACCAAATTTGATACATATCTTGATTTTTGTACAGCTTATAATTTAAGTTGTATTGTAGCTTTAGAGTCAAAGTACATTATTATTTCATTCAATACATTATTATTGTAGGGGAGTGATGAAAATTATGATTAAAAATTGGTTCGCAAATATTGAAAGTTTGAGAAGCTCTGGCGGACCAAGTAGCTTTCAGCTAAACCCGAATGTTTTGAGAGCCAGTGTATCTAATCTTTGAAAGAGATGTCTGCGAACACACAACAAAAAGAGTCTAAAGATCCGATTTACCATCATGATTTTTTAGAAATTCAAATTTCAAACTATTTGAATTGTATACTCTATATAATCTAAATATTCAGAGAATTCTCTTTTTCAACTCTCCATATTCTTAATAATACTTGACGAGGTCTCCTTGATCAGTTTAATATGAAGTGAAGTAAAAACATTCCTGTTGTCATTATCATAATCTTTTTTTTTTTTTACCTGTTGTATTAAAGATGAAAATTGTCGCTCAAAAAGTAAGAAATTCTTAGAGCATGACTTTATTTTTAAAAAAGTAGCAAAAAAGTATTGTAAATAAGAACGTTTTTCTGTGGACCAACAGTTGGTCTAGACAAGGGGTGGCCAAGCAACCCGAAAGCTGCATGTTGCCGCTTTGAATAATTTTTCGGCCCGAGAGATTTATGACAACTTTACAAAATACGACTATTTTGTACAATATTTTTGTTTTTAGAGTGTTTTTAACAAATAAATCCCATAAGTGTTTCAATTTTATCACGTTACTTCTGTTACGGCGAATCTTTTTTTCTTTTCTTTTTCGAAATTGAAATTTATTAAACATAAATCGCGTTCAAATTTAACGGACTAAAACTTGCATCATCAATTACGATGCGCAAAAATACGCATTGAGATCTACTTGCAAAAACTAAGTGAAAGAGTGGAGAAACAATGTCTCACTAATTAAATAAATTAAACATTATTAGATAATTGCATTATTATTATTATATTATCTAGATTTGTATACATAAAAAACAACGAAAACAATTATATGTCAAGCTGTTTCAAATTTTATCTCCAATAAGTTTGTAATATATCCAAATCTAATATAAAGATATATATTTTTTTCAGCGGCCGGGGATTATAATGTTTTTCTGAAGTGGCACGCGAGATCAGTTGGGTTGGCCGTCCCTGGTCTAAACTCTGGAGGTTGATGTGTAAGGGTTGAGTAAATTAAATTTGATTAAAATCTTCTTTACTTTTAAAAGTAAAAAAAGCAATAATTATAATATTTTTATAATAAAACTAATTTGTAAGCACGCAAATCTAAAATTTTTTGAATATAGTTTTTTGAAAACAATTCTCAATACTATAATAAATTGCAGAAACTAATACTAATTTGCTATTGGAAGAAGGAAAGATATCAGGATATTAGATAAAGAGAGGAATTCCTCTTGAAAAGAGCTTTTAATAAGAATCATTTTGCACTTGTGCTCATCAAAACAGTGAAATTCGAAAGCTTTTAAATTGAAGAAACAAACGGTAATATATTCTGCTAAGCCAATGACAATCAAATAATACTTTTAAAAGACCTCGTGGATCGAATTCATATCTTTTTTCCTTGAGTTAATGTTAAGACATTATTAATGATGTCTTCTATCAATACAATCAATGACTACAATCAATTTTGAAGAAAGTAGAACAATACAACAAATATCGCCTCAAGCTAAATTTTATGAAAAAATAAAAAAACAAAATTATATACACATTATAAAATGGCTCCATTTAGCAATCTGTGAGTTATTACTCTATTCAAATAAAAGAAACTTGGCACAGAATGTAAATTTCAATCATAATTATTATCTTAATTGTTCTAAATTCAGCCCAGCAAGAACTAATGTTTTTTAAAGAAAAACCTCAATAAGTATATGACTACGTAATAATGTCTTACATCGGATTCCATTGTCAGTCAAGGAAACAACTAAACACACCCTTCGTATCGCCAAAATCTCACATCAAGCCGAAAAAACTCTCACTTGAATAAATAGTTAGATTAAAGACCTTGAAATTTCTGAACTAGTTATGAACAATGATAGAAGTTTTGAGTCAGGTTAAACCAGTATTTTTTAGTGATTTTCTACATAATTTAGACGTGATATTGAAGGAATAAAGAGACCTATATCACGAATTTTTGTCCGTAATTGATACCTTGAATTTCAATATAAGTGAAACGATCGGGTTAATGTCAATGAAAATTGATTAACATCTTTCTGTTTTGTTGTACAAGGTGGAATGTCAATTGTTTTTCTTCAAGAGAATAAGAAGGGCTGATTAAGTAATGGATTTCTCTTAAGTGCGTCGTATTTCCCCCTTTTATTAATACACAATGTGCTTCAATCGAATATAGCTAAGGTAAAGCCACTAGCTTAAAACAAAACGAAAATTGACGTACTTGTAACGAAATAGCATATTCAGACTTTTATGAAAATACTTAAATAGAACACATTCAAACTCAGGGACGTCTTAATGCATGGGCCAACTGGGCTCTAGCCCAGTGCCTCTTTCACAATGTAGGCCTCGTCTCATTCTCGACTCAGCCTTAATAAGAACACGATTCGAATAATTTCAAAGGTCAAATGTTCCGGTTGTATTTTCCGAAAAACTAGGAATTTTGGACGATATGTTACCTGGCCACATGTGTGTGATGACCGTCTTCCCTGTATAGGCCTAGACCTATTACCATACACCATCATTACTTATTCAGTCAAAAGGCGGTATTCGGTTGAGCCGATGTATGCGATTGTAAGTTATGCATATTTATTTGTTTCGGGTTTGTATGAGTATTTGCTATGAACTGTCTACTTTTAAGGGTCATTAGTGGGGCCAGGGCCTCAAGAAATCTTAAGGCGTCCCTGTTCAGACTAGCATCAAATTCAATAGCATGTACAGATTCTGCGATATAATGGAATGTAAAATGTGTTACTGTTGTACAAGGTATCCAAAATATTTCGGCAAATAAAAGAAGAGAAGATGTACAGAGCAAAACAAATAATAATTACCATACAAACTAAAATTGAAGTACACTATATTGGATTGTTGTTCTTTTTTGAAGATCACTGAAATGGTTAATCTTGTTCACAGCAAAAACAATTTGTTAAACGAGTTTTTTTGCAAAATCCATAGATATCACCAGAAGTTTAATGGATGCAGGTCTGGGGAACATGGAAGCCAATCCACATATTTGCTGTCCATCAAGTGTTTTAATGACGTCTTTTGAAGTATATTGCTGAGAAATCTTCGAAGTATTTTAATAAGCAATCATCTAAGTACAGTGAAATACCTTTAACGCAAAAACGCTTAAAACGCAATATCGGTTAACACGAAATAATACAGCGGTCTTGACAACACGAAATAATACAAGTGATCCCGACAACACGAAATAATATAGCGGTCCCGACAAACTATTACGTGTTTTCCTGCCTTTTTTTTATCTTAACAAGAAACAAAATTGCTTAACATGAAAAGATTGCCCTTCTAAGAATGAACGAAATACGGGAAACACCAGCCAGTGAATAAAATGTTTCAGAAAATTTCTGTATTATTGGTCTGTCCTACTGTACCCTCGGAAGAATTCGTTGCCGTAGATGATGATAATGTGCGTATAGCCCCAATTATAGAAAAGACGTTTTGGAATACAAAACTCAAAAAATATTGAGGTAGATTCCGACGATAAAAATGAAATGAATAATGCAGCTCCTGTTCCATGTCATTTAAAATGAGGAACATGATGAAAACTATACACTTTATTTAGACGCACAATCAAATGATGAACTGAATAACAAAATGAATGACATCGAATTATTTGTTTACAGTTTGATGCTAAAAAAGACAATGCGAAGAAACGTATCAGATTATTTTTCAAAAACTCGATAAATGTTTTGTTTTTCAAAAAGCTTGAAAATTTTATATTAAATTTCACTAAGTTCTTGAGAATGCTTTTGTTTCATTTATTTTTATTTACATATATACATATCTATGTGAATAAAATGTACTCTAATGAACTTAATTTTATTAAAAATATATGTGGGGTTTTTTTACAGTATCTTTTGCCACGAAATTCTTTTAACACGAAAAAATATTTCAGTTCTCCTCCGTTTCGTGTTAAATGATTTTCACTGTATTTTAAAAAGAAAGTTTCTAAGGAAGGAAGTATTTTGATAAGTAAGCTTGTTTGGAAATTTTGAATACGTATTCAGAGAGCTCTTTATTTTATTTCTAAAGAATAAAAGCTAACTTCGTTGAATTTATCTTCATATTATCATGCATTTATTAACATCATGCACTTATTGCATTTCTGACGCAAATAATGGATTTAGACTTTAAGCTCGAAAAAAAGATTGTCTGTCTTGCTTGCTATTTTTCAATTTGTTTTCAGTCTTCTGTTCTGCAGGAGAGTTCGTGGAGATCTTGTATGATTCATTAAAGAAGTACAGCTAATAAATTCCAAATTTAATCATGTCAATACATAAATTTTATGCTACATTTCTTCTTTAAGATATACGAAAAAGAAAACTATAGGTAAAGGAAAAATATTTTATTTTAAGATCACGTGACTAAAATAATCGTCTTGTAGCTGTTTAAAAATGTATTCATTTTGTTTGAGTCTTTTTTCTTTGTTCTTGTTGTTTTGTTATTTTAATATTTTTAATAAAATGGAATATCAATGTCAACTATCAGAATGTTTTTGCAAGTTGCTTTATCACACATTCTAATTAAATTATTTTTTTATTTATTTATTTATTTTTTGCTTTTTGTAATAAAAAAATTTCATATACTTACTTACACACAATATATGTATATATGTTAAATATTTATATAAATTAGAAAATTGTTTACAACAGTATCGTTAATTAACTAATTAGTAGTAGAATTCGGTTTTCGGGGTTGAAACAAAATATTGCGTATCATTTTGCCTTTTTTTTTATAGACTAATTTTTTGAATCGTTAACACTATTTATCCCCCGTTTTGCTCTAAAAAGCCCAAATTATTTTAACGACATTGTATTGAGGTTACAAACAACTAATAAATGTCTTCATTGCAATGTTTTTGCAAGATAAAAGTAAAAGACATATTTTTTCTGTCAATATTGAGGTTGTAAAGATACTCAAAAGGTTTCCATTTTAAAAAATTTCAAAAGAAAGACAACACAATAATTTCTACCAAGACTTCTGTAGGGCTTGATGCAAAGAACAGTTTCAATTACATTCACGCACAAAATTAAAAGCAAGAAACTTCAGAATGAATAAGTAATTGAAAAAAATTAAGTCAATTCCTACTTAGGTCAACAAAGCAAAATTTTATTTTTGTTACTTCTTATTAAATAGTTACAATTAATATAAATATGTATATACATATGACAGAATCACAATATTTAGAGACATAATAGAAAGCGATTTCCATTGCAATTTTCCATTTTCCTTTCTATATATGGTGGTGGACTATTTTTGTTTCTTTTCATTAATTAAAGTTAATTATTCTAATAAATTAGTATAATTAAAAAGAAATCACATTCTCAGAAATTAGGCCATTCCAGGTGGGATTCGAATCCATGATTTTTGAATTAGAAGTCCGTTGCGCTACAGGGATACAACGAACGAGTTTCCTTTCTGTATATACTGTTGGACTATTATTTTTGTTTGTTACAATTTATTCATTTTTTAATTTAATTAATGAATTAATATTTGAAAAAAAATGTATTAACTTGATCCATACAAGTTTTAAAAAAACGTATTTGAACTTAATTGGATGAATAGAAAGTATTTTACTAACGATTGAAAATTTGAACAAGATATATGAACAGTGGCGTAACGTACACCCCCGCGTCGCGGGGGGGCAGGGTTAGAAGGGGCCCAAAGCCTGACTACCGCCAAGTACCTACCCTTTGTAAATCCAACTTGGGGCCCAAAACCTGACTTTTCAGACGTTGGGGGCAATTGTTCTCCGTTACGCCACTATTGTATGTATATATATATAATATATATAGGAAGAGAGTGAATTATACTAGGAATTGAAAAAATACAGTTTTAAATACTTTTGTTTAATAAACGTAATTCTTTAAATTTCTTTGAAAAGAAACAGTCAAATAAATATTATAAAATGATATAATTAAATGAGTTAACTCATTTAACCCTTTGTAAATCACAGTATTTATTTAAATTACAATTTCTTCGAAATTAAAAATAAAGCTTTTGAGAAAATATTAAAATTATTTTTTTATTTACAAATAATTTTTTGTGCATTATATAAAATAAAAATAAATACAAAACAGAGGTTACCTCTCACGACGGCTAATGGCTTTGCTTCCAGTTTTTTGTCCTGACGATGTTGTGATGCAGCATATTTCAGATAAAAAGCATTCAAAGGGGGTGGTGTTGTAGGTGGGAGGGTTGTCATTGGGGTCGTCATTGCTTCGAAGGAACGAAGCATTGAAACACAAATAAAGATAATTTCGGAAAACATACTGAAGGTGTTGCTTAGGACAATCCCTTCCTGGAAGAAATACAGTTGTCCTTTTTTATGGCAGGTAATTAAATCGTAAAAGTGCCTAATTATGAATGTTAATTTTAAAATAAAAATTTACAAAATATTTTATTTTGCAATAAAATATTATTGCTCACAATCTTAAAGTGTTTGAGATGGGATAATATCTCTATACACCCATTCCATAAGTTAAAGTACACAATACTTTGTGTGTGTTGTGCAAGCAATTTTTTTTAATTCTTCTGAATTATTCTATTATCTTGCATTTAGTACGAGGAATATCATTGGACATTGTAACCACCAATGTCCGTCCTGACCACTCCTCCATAAGTTTATTTTAGAGCTTCATTATCATTTCCATCACGAATTTCAAATCACTTAGTGGCAACGTCATGACTTGAAAATGGCAATGGGATTTTGTTTTGTTTTCGTTACGCTAATTTTAGGGGGAGGGAATCACTGAAAGCTGGCAGAGCCTTAATTTAGTGGAGTGCTTGAATTTGGGCAACCAGAGCAATTTTCCGCTCTATAATCCTAAATTAAGGTATCAAATATACATATGCGTAATGTCTCCTTACGTGGCGTTGAACGGAATTCGACCATGTGTTCTGAGGTGTAATGGGTCGCAGTTAGAATATTTTTTTAACCTAATGGTAATGGATGATTTGACTGAGAGTCATACCTCTTCATTATTCTTGAAAGGTACTGTGAATTAATTGTCTCGCTTCTGTGAGAGTTAGATCAACAATAGAATATTGTGTTTTTCCTTAAAAGCTTTTTGAAATTTCGTTAATAATTAAGTATTGCTTCTGAATAATACATCCATTATGTAATGGAATAATTTAAATTATAATTTTAAGCCAGCCAAAATGGATTAAATGTCTAAAATCACCAAATCTACAGATATATGTTTAAAAAACAAAAAAAAAAAAAAATGTGGTTGTGTGTTTAAAAGTTTCCACTTTTTTTCTTTATGAATAATAATATGTGCGAAACAATCGAACTCTTCTAAATAAAACTTTTTGGAACAAAATGAAAAAGTGACCGTTGTAGCGAAGTGGTCACGGTCGCGAACTTGTAGTGGACGTTGCTTCTGTCGAGTTGTGAGCAGAGACGTCTTAAGGCCTGAGTCCAGGGGAAGGGGGCCTCGTTTTGTACTCGACTCTGTCTTAAAAAAATCATGATCCGGATAATTTTAATGTGGTCAAATATTATTCCCCTACATCCGGGGTAGGCATTACGTCGATCGCGATCGACAGGTGGACCGCCAAGACAATTTGGAAGGACCGCCTGAAGACAAGCCTTTAGTAATTGTATACGGAAATATTCTAGATTGGCTGACAGCACGCAGACTAAGTCTTCTACTGACTATAATTATGAGAACTAACTTTGGATGAAAATGTTTTATTTTTTAACGTACTTTGAATTGTTTGATAATTTATGCATCATTTGATATTATTATACTTGTGGCTATTATTATTATGTTTGTATTTTGCGTTTTGCTTTAAATGCGGTTTCAAAAATGTGAGTTTTTCATTTTATTTACGTATGCAAGTACATTTTCCGTATTTATTAAGTTGTAATAAATATTTTTGACCTTTTACTGTACCTCACCACACCTACAACCCTGGGCAGTAGGCGCACTTGTAAATTTTTCAAAGGGGTCGCGGCGCGGTGGTCCAGGGTCGAATTTCTACCATTTTCATATTCTACCCCATTACGCTGCCATTACATATTTTTTCATTTTGTAGATTGTCAGGAACAAAGAACAATAATAAATAAAGTATTAAATAAATAATTGACATTAATTGATAAAAAAATTATTATTAACAAATACTTAATGAAATGGTAAGTACTATATACATAGGATTATAATCGATCGAAAAAAATCATGGTCTGTGGAGGAGGGTCCGGAACCGTGGACCCTTCCCCACCTCTTTGTGTGGGCCACTGATACCGGGTGGACCGCAACACCTTGAAGTAGCCCGTACTCAGGAAAAGTCTGCCCACCCCTGCCCTACATATTCTCCGAAAAACAAGGAATTTCAAACTACATGTCAACTTGCGAAGATGGGAAGACTGTATGATTATGTGATGACCGTTGTCCATGTCTAGGCCTAGGCCTAGATACTATAAACAATCATTCAACACATTGAGTCAAAATGCAGCCATCGGTCGAGCCGGTTTGTGCCTAAGTTTTTGAAATTGGGAGTTGTGCACATTTATTTTTTTAAATTGTCATTTGTACGAGTATTTGACAGTGCACGTTATATAGTGTCTACTTTTAAAGATCTCAGGTAGGGCCTACATTTGCATAGGGCCCCAGGGCCTCGAAAAAATCTTATTATTTGTCTAAAGCCTTAAAGTATCTTAAGACGTCCCTGTTTACTCCCATCTATTTTTTACGGGTTATTGTTTGTACGAGTATTTGAAGATGTGTATCCCATATTCTATCTAATTTTAAGGCTCACAGGGGAGGAGGTAAGTTTTGCATAAGGCCCCAGGGCCTAAGAAGTCTTAAGATGTCCCTGGTTGTGAGTTCGAGTTCCAGTGCCACTGAAGAGACCCGCA